>VZTG01006166.1:149128-240404 GCA_013397845.1 Melanocharis versteri | reverse complement strand
GAGCAGCAGCACCGCGTTACCTTTCAGGGTCCTTGGTTTGCATGCTGACACTTTTGATAGTATTTTTTCAGGGAAAGAGAAAGAAACAGCCACTTAGGCCCACCTGTAAAGCCTCTGCCTTTGTGAAGTCTCAAACAATACAGTGCTCTCAAGGCTTTGTTTTCACTAAATTCTTAAATTTAGTGATAAGTCAAACCCAAACCAACCTACCTGTGGTCCTTTGATCTACAGACACCTCAAGAAAGCTGAAGAGCATCATGCTCTTCAATCTACCGCTGAGGCTCAGCAATGAGGGTTTGGCTTCTCCAAAAGCTCAGACTTCCAAGGCTACACAGCATTCCATGTCTCTGTTCCTCTATACCCGCCTAGACAGGTACCTCACTCAGGCGTCACAGAAAGTTATCACCACACAACCCCAAATGTTAATCTTCACAGCATCACTTCCAAAAAAGATCTGTACAACAGTGCAACAGAAATGGAGCAAAATCCAAAATATACCAAATGGTACAAATTCTAGAGGTTTGCTTCCTTGATGGTCTGATCAGATAATTATCTTTTAAAGTTTACCACTTCCCAGTAAACTTCTGATATCAAATGAATACCAGCCCTTATCCTTAAAGCAATTAACAGGGCAAAATCTGCACTCATACGCAAAAAACCCTAAAACCTAACTTTAAACCCTTAACAGCAGCATACATCAGCCATAGCAGACAGCTGTCTTCTTTTGGCACCATGCATTTCATGTTGGGTCTCTACTTCAATGACACAAAATTTAGAGCCAAAACAGGAGATTCATCAGTTGCACGAGCCTCTGAAAGGAGAAAATGAGTCAAACCCAGGGTCTGTCCACATTAAGGCAATGTTGCAAATGCAGTGGACCAGTGGTGGAAGGATCTTGGTTCATCAAAAACACATGCAACACTGACACTGTCTTCTATCCTCAAACTTCTCTTTATAGAACTTCACACTAAATTAAAAGTGAAAAGCCTTGCTCTACTTCTGTTTGAAAAGAAGACTTGCTAGAGATTAAAAGCTTACGAAGGACTCCACCTTAAAGGCAAGGGAGCAGATGGACACAAGACAAGCAGAAGAAATACTAATGACTGCCAAAATCCAAGTGGGTAAAGTGAGACATTTGCAGCCACTCACCCAAAATAACATTCAATTCCTGGTTTTGCTAAAATAAGAGGGGTGGGTGAGAAGGAGGCCCGGGAGCAGAGGAATTAATAACATAGAGCTTCCTATGTGCCAGCTTCTTGGTTGAGTTTTAGGAGGGAAGTCTTGCATCTTCTCAACTCCACAACAAGGATATCTTTGGAGTCACATCTGACTGCAGAAGCCAAAAGCTGTGAGAGATGAAGATGCATGTTTGAATCCAAATTTCCTCTTTGGCTGACTTTTTCCCTAACACTAAAAAGAACTATCATTGTTGTGGAGAGCTTCTTCCTTCTACCCATGCAAGCAGAAGAGCAAAGGGTTCAGAAACTATGTAAGACATAACAGGGCACAGACCAAATTGGTAGGTGTTACTTCCATAGGACAATGCATTCCAGCAAGAGGAACATCAACTGCCTCCTGTTTGCAAAGAGTCAGCCAACAGCCATGCCTGCCTGAGTCACTGCAAATAACTCCATAAGCCTCTCAGGGGCACTGGCAGGAAAAAAGCTTTAACGTAAAAAGTTATGCAGCAAAATCAGATAGAACAGCCTCCCTCTGGATGAGTAAATGGACAGTGACAACCTTCTTGGCTGTCTCACTCCACCAAAGACTTGGAGAGCAGCTTTAGTGAATGGATTCGTTACCAGTTTCCAAAAAAGAATGCTTCAAGTACTTCAAATGTGGGGATAAGTTGCATGCTCAGATTTCCTTCCACCAAGGTGTGATGACCCTATATTTGCTGTAGATTATTTGTATTACTACAAAAAAAAAAAAGTAGTATTTTACCTCAAAAAGCCTTTTTATGAAATAAATATTCTATTTTCTTTTCCAAGTCAGGAAAAAAAGTAATTTTTAAGCTCATTCAAGATTTCCACTATCCGATACTTGCTGAATTTTCTTAACACATCAGAAAAGACTCAAGTACAGTCTAGTTTTATTTCAGGTCTCCCTATACAAGCCAATGCAAAGAAATGCACTGCTATTAAAAAAAAAATTGACAAGCTCATGATTAGATACACGAGATTTCACACAAATGACAAGAAGAAAGCCTTACATCAATACCAGCAATGATCTAATCACTTCCAGATCACACTGGGATACTTTTACAAGAAGTTATTTGAACTTTTATCGCAATTACTTTTTGCCAATCTAAGAATAGCGGTAAAAAGTTATTTTTCAGTCCACTAAAACCCTGTAATTTACATTTCTTTTAACAAGTTAATAAAGAAATCCAGATCTGCACTGCTGATTTCTGAAAGACAGCAATGATTGTAGAGATGAGGGCCAAGAAGCTGGCAGTGTTGACAATTTAGCAGGGACCATTTTCCTGGAATAGTTGATTTTGCTGAGGATAAGGGAACACCTTTCCCTATACTTCACAGTGCAGCATCATTCTGGTAAAATACTGCTAGACTAAGCAGAGCTTACTCTGGATAACATGGAGGAAGAGACTTTCAGGGAGTTTTAGGATGCATTCATGCTTAGCCTCCTACCTCTCACTTCAGCTCCAAGAGTGGAATTTCCTTCCTCCTCTCAGTCATCTTTTATCTAGACCCTGAAGTACTGAAGGTAAGTAAACATGAGCAGGGGAGAAAAAAAAGAATCATAAAAAACTCACAAAACAGGAAAGTCGGAGAGAGTCCAGCCAAAAATTTGTACACAAAGTATTTTTCATCCATGTCAAGGGCACTGATAAAGAAATAAGTCACTATGCTGATCACACACTGCTTCATTTCCTCAGGTATTACTGAGCTAGTCACCTAACCAGGTCTGGTTACTTTTTATGCTAATTTCTGTTGCAGAAAGACAAGGCAATTGGACAGATTGGCTTTTAAAGGACATTTCAATCTCCCAGGAACATCAGGTACACAAATTATTCACTGCTTCATTGACCAAGTGACTAGATAGTAACAGCTCGCAAATTTAAACCACACTGCCCAACATGAGCATATCCTCCTCCAGACTTGCTGGTTGAAGAGTAATCTATGTTCCCCCAGCTCAGTCTCCTATAGCTCCTGAGAAAACACAGTCAGACTGTTCCCACCCTTTTCATGGACATACCAATAAGCTTTGGAAATAAGATGACCTTCAACAGGTAAATCTGTGAGCATGAAGATGCAGATGAAAATCATTGTGCTGTCTAGCTGCAGTCATATATTCTAGCACAATTCAGAAAATAATTGGGTTTTTATAATCAGCTCTTCTAAAGATTCAACTCTCTCCCTCCAAAACATACCGAGCTTTCAAGGTCCCTCTGACACAGACACTTTTACAACTGAAAAAGGTGGATTTGCTGAGCAAAGTTTTCCTAAATATTTCTATCTCTATAGCAAACAAACACAGAGCTGTGCCTATTGTATTTGTATAGGATAGTCTCCACATAGTGTTTAAATGAGCATTAAACTAAAAAAAATATCAGTAAGTTCTGGTTATGAGATCTCTGAGCTTGTTCTCCAGGCCTGGGTGGATGCTGAGTGCCAGCACAGAGAGAAAACTCACAGCTCCCCCTCTTCCCGCCCTGCTATTAAGTCCTTTCATAAGCAACTAATTCACCCAGTTCCTACTTCTGAGTCTAACAATGAAGCACTCCAACAGCTCTTTGGATAATCTCTCAAGCCTAATACCCACCACTAGCCATGGATCTTAAAAGTGTACTCAAACAAAACATCATTCAGGAGGGGAAAAAATAGTACCTTCAAATCTATGTAAAAGGAAATTATAAAACAGTGAAAGCCTTATTAACAAACTTGCAGGCAAAGAGCTGGTTTAATCTTTTGTCTGCTTAGACAAATCACCACCACTCCTCAAGACAGTCACCATGCTCCCAAAGGGCAAGTATTAAAAAATTACGAAGAAATGAATACAATTCAGGTTTGCAGTCTGGTTCAAAGGCAGAAGCTTAATGTCCTGCATCCAGCTGAGTGTGCAAGCCCAAGAAGGGCTGTGGTCCATGACCAGGGCTGCCAAATCTGCTCAGACACACCACATCTGCTCCCTTTCGATCATTCACAGTCTGGACAGCCCAATCCAGCACAAACTGTACTAACATTTTTGTTTTTCCTCCTGTTTACCCCTTAAACTTGCAGCTGCAGTGGAAAGTCTCTCCACCTCCTCTTCATAGCAGCCCCACTGGGCCACAAGTTGCAGAACAGCACGTAGAGTAAATTCAGCATCTCCACTCCAACGTGTCAGCTCCAAATCCACAGCTCACCCCACCCCACTGAGCACAAGATCCAAAGCTTCCCAGCCAAGGGTCCAGAACTCATCCTGACAGCAGGACCACATTTCACAGGGCAAGTGCCATAAGCAACAGATAAATCACTTCTGCTTCAAATTTGGGGATTAAATGAAAGAGGTGTCACCATAAAGGACATGCCCCATCCCTGTTCTGCACATGAGAAGCACTTGCTTCTTCCCTTTTCCTCTTGCTTCAGCTTGCAGGTCCTTATCAAGCACACAGGGAGCTGAAGGCAATTCCAGTGACGGATCAGGGACGGGAAAACAGCCAGTGCTGCAGTCAGAGTGTAATCCAGGCTCGCACATTCCCCACAGGGAGTGGCAGAACAGCCAAGAGAAATTTCTGTCCTTGACCTCATGGTGATCTCCTTTGAGAAGAAGCATTTGGAGGGGATAGTGGTGGTCACTTTTTTACTCCCAAAAAACAGCAGCAGAAGACTTCGTATTCATTCAAGCACTTTAACATTAGGGCATTATCCAACAAAACAGAGCGTCATGCTGCTGGCTTAACAGTTGGAGCACTTCAGTGTTTTAAGATGTTTTGCTCCTTTCAGTGAGTTACCATCCACTCCATCGCAATTTCAGAAAAAGGTAGGAAGGAGTTTTGAGACTGTATAGGCATATACAGTCTCTCAAAAAAAACAGTCCAAAGAGCTTTAACTGATATTCCACATAAAGTCAGCAGAGTTTAAATGATCTACAGCAGTGGTTCATGGGGAATAAGGTATTCTGCACCAGGTACTCTGCCGAATGCTACCAGAGCCCCATAACCTCAGAAGTGAGACTCTAGTGATAACCAACATCACTGTGGTATTCCCAAAAACATCCAAGATGCCACTTCCTACACCAACTTTTCCATCTCAGGTCTTCCCATCTCTCTAATTTTTCCCCTCTTTCTTCAACTTGTTTAAGTTTAATCCATGCTGTCAACCCCCTCACTTCCCCAAAAACCTTCTTAAACTCAATCACCAAATCCAACCAGCACAGACCTCTTGAGAGTTACAGATTCCACAAAAAGTTGTGGAGCAGTCACAGAGGTACTGGTGTTAGGAACCATTGGACATTCCCATTCCCACTTGGAAATTACTAAAATTAGAGCTGAGATACCATTAATCCCACTTGCCCTTGGAGCTACACCAAATAATGCATGGCTGAGTGTTTCTCCCAGAGTTAATTCAGATCTCATCAACAGAAGTGAATAACTCCAATGTTTCCTTTCCAGCATGCCATACAAAACACGTCCACGGGGTATTTTTATCTGCTGAGGTGCTACTGAACAATCTGATCTTGCTCCAGCCTTTTGTGTTCCTCAGAAACCACGTAACCAACTTCATTAGCAGTAACTTCAGCAGCTATATTATCTGAAAATATTACCGCTTCACTTTCTAAAGAGATTAAAAACCACAGATGCCAACAGAGGCTCTTGAGAAACCTATTTCTAACCTCTAATGAAAAAGTGACTGCACCATTTTTTCCCTCCTCACCACAAGCAAAACCTGGAGTGTAAAAGCTTTCCAAGCCTACTCCATGGTCTAGCAAGTGATCTCGTAATTTTTTTAATCCCAGAACACATCTTACACAGCTTCTTGGTTTTTTAATTTCACTGAAAATTGGCAAGTTAAGTTTAGAAGCACTGATCTGCCCTATACTGTACTCCCAGCACAACTTGGCCATGAGCCTCTTCCCTCTCTCTCCTAGAAATCCTGCTGATCACCAGAATAAGATGCAGATACTGCAGACAGCGATTTGGAAGGAACTGGGCTTTTTTTTTTCTTTCATTTTAAAAATCCTTAAGATCACTGGAACAACAGCTTTGAGGTGAGACAACTGCTGTCCCAGGATGGATAACTGCACCCAAGCCCTGTTAAACTCATTAGGACAGTGACTGTCCTCCCTTGGTAACACTGGCATGTGGCAGAATTTACCACCTGAGGCTCAGCAACAAAGACCAGAAAATGGCATTTGCATCACTTGCTCTACACCAAGTCAAGCCTCCAACTAGATGGTTATCAAAGTGACCCAACATCTGCCCAGCGGGGCTCCTCCCAACACCTGGAGCGTTGAGTGGCACAAACCCATTTAACTGATGACATCCACTCTTCAGGAGCTCAACATCACCAGCTATAATCAACGCATCAGCAAAAACAAGGATGGTGACCTGGAAAAGGAGACTAGTGCACAGTGATCCATCCCAAGGATGCTAAGGCGGCAGATGAAACCATGACCAAGGTTCATTCCCACTCCATCACAACAGACCATTTTTGTGCCAAGCTTCAAAAGGGCAGATGGGCTTTAAGCCTCCCAGCCCAGCTGAAACAGCTGGGGTGACCCTGCCCTGGGTAGCAAGGGCTGCCATACCAGACCAGCTCAGGGAGCTGCTTTAGAGGAGGTGGACTTGAGCAAAGATAAGAGGTGCATGCCTGAGTTCCTTCTCCCACTCCTCCTCCTCTGCCCATAGGTTGGGAGCAAAGTTTTGTAAAACACTGCTCCTAGACATGCAAACCAGAGCAGACCAAGCCAATGTTTATATGTATTTACACATTCTGTTTACGAAAGTCTCTGGAATTAATAAGGTAAGTCATTTCATATGTCTGCAGGGGGTGGGGGCAGAGGAAGAAAATTCAGAAATGAGCACCATCTGTTTCTCTGGGCTGCTCGGCCCTCCCTTCCAGCTTGGGTGAGCTCTGAACCAGGCTCCAGCAATGTGAAGTGGTGCCTTCTGCATCACCCTCACCTTCACACACACACAAAGTATAGGCTTGTTCAGCCAACACTCCATACACACCTCCTACTTTTCTTGAGATGTTACTACTTCTTCAGTTTCTGCTTTCTAAAACAGTAGAAAAACTCAAATTCAGAGATCAGCTTGCTACTAACAGTAGTAGAAATCAGCCCAGGGAGATGTGATGTGGAGAGGGCTTCTAAACTGCCTGAAGGGGAAATCTCATTCCAAGCTTTTTCTACCCACATCTTTTTACTTTCAAACATTTTAAAACTTCAAAGCTCTAAAGAAAGACTCAGAATTAAGGTTTTTTAGGCACCTCAGAACAGCTCAGGGCCTTTCCAAGCTCCAGTAACAGGATGCAACAGCTGCTCCATCACACTCACCTATGAGAAGGGTCAACCGCATTTACTCTTTCTTAACACTCAGTTGTGCAACACTCACCTTGCATATTAGTAGTCTCCGCCATGTCAGAAGCAGTCCCTTGCTCCAGGGCCCAAACACCACTGTTGTCTTTCAGATGTTTCAGATGTTTAATAACCCTTTGGGGAGAACAGGACAATTTACACCTTTCAATTACTCCTACAGTTACTGCAACTGAAGTTCAGGTTCAGGGAACACCTAAAGAGAAGAACACTTCTCATTTCTTAATGTGGCTTTGTAAACTCATCAATTCTGTGTTTGCTCCTTGAAAGAATGCACGAAGCAGAAAATATAAATTGACAAGAAAGTCTTCAGGTAGGAAAGCATCAAGTCCAGAGACCTTCAAAGCAAGCACATCCCACCAAGGGGACCAGCAAGGGTAACAAGCCATCCCTCAACCCTGCCCAGCACACGCTTTGCGCAACCACTGAATGGCATGTTCCCAAGCAGTCAGCTACAGAACTAAGGGACCCAGCAGAGAAGTCACCAATTCAACTTCTCCTTTTTCTTCTTTCCAGTCACTTAAGTGTTTTTTCTTAAGGCAGTATCTCCATGTTACACAGATGTAAGCACTCAAACCAACCTAACCTGAAAAGTCTTCTTATAATTGATGCTTAACAAGCAGGGGCTCAGCAGTCTGCTTTGTGATTGCTACCTGGAAAATCATGATTGTCACAACCAAGAAACTGTACAAATCCGAAGAGGCACAACTACACCAGGAGATGCCCTTGACCTCAACACCAGTGTGAGTTACTGTATCACTGCATGAACAAATGTCAGGAAGAGGACTTAGAAGCTTCCAGAATGAGACTGGACAAATCCCTGGATAACCTGGCCTGAATTCAACATCGATCCTGCTCCAAGCAGAAGTCTGGATTAGAAGTCCAGGAGGGTCTGTGGTCCCTTCTAAATTCACCTGTTCTATGAACAGAAACAGAAAGGGATTAAGGTCCAGGCTGCAGACAGATAAACTGAGAATGTACATGACTGATCTCTGGTGAAAATCAGTGGCACTCAAGTTAAAGGAGCCAGGAGACTTTAGACAGCAACCACACTAAGTCAGCTGAAGGGGTCTCAGGGCTCACTGACCAAAAGCTACATCTGAGCTCCACATGGACACCCACTCCGGGAGGGGATCCAGCCCAAGTAACACATCCAGAGCACACTACAGGTGCCGGCCTACGAGCTTCACTGTCACAGCCCTCCATGCAGAGGACAAACATTTGGGTACACACAGAGCTCCAAAATGCCTTAGCAGCACACAGAGAGGTTTCCTCATTAGGGCTGTTGTCCTTCATAGATTAGATTGTTCAGGTCTGACTTTTACACAAATTATCCAAAATGAACAGGACTGCTGCTGAGCACTGCAGATGAAAACAGATGCTGCATCCTCTGAGCTGGCTCCACGACCCTCAGCTCATCTCTGCTCTACGAACCCAAACCAGCCCCTGCAGGAAGTCTGCATGCAGCAGATGCAAAGGCAGTGCCAGCTACCTTGGGTCTTGCAGGGAATACACAGGGCAGTGTCTGGGGTACATGGTCCTTCCTTCAAACTGCGTCAAGCTTTCCACAGGTAAGTCACTAAGAAATCAGAAACCCTTTTAAAGAAACCATGAAAGCCAGAGAGAAAAAAAAAATAACCAGAAGTGTTACATGCAGGAGAGTTGTATTTTCTAAAATAAGTATATTTTCAAAAAGTTTTGAAATATTAGAAGATCAAATTTATTTTCCTCCACCTGCACAAAACAGGAGCAGAAAACCACCCTCCTCTGTACCACTACCACAGGACAGGCAGCATACAGGACCCTAATTCTGCCTGAAGTAGTTCAGTGAATCCACAACCAAGGACATATTTAGTGACAAGAGAAGATACGTACTTACCAGCCATACATGACACTGTACCCCACCAGCAATGGCAAGGGAATTTAGCATTGAGTATATTTAAAGGCTTTATTAACACGGCCAAAGGGGAAGACACTTCTGTTTCATAGCAACCTCCAAGGTTTTGAAGTTTGTTTCTGTTCTTTTTCTGGGACAGAAAGAGAATGTCCCTGACATTTTTCAGGAACAAAACTGTAATGAGTTACCACAGTTGTAGATCAGCACCTTGCTCCTTCCAGGGGCATCACCCCACGAGTAGCCTGCGTAGAGGTACAAAACATTTCTCACTCCAGAAAAATAATTCGGCATTCTCCCTACCAGTTCACTTCAGATCAAGAACATGAAACTGTCTCTGCAATCCAGGCTTGTGCTTTAAAAAATAAGTACAAAAAAATGTTACCCTGCTACAGTGTCCAGACCAACTTCTCTTCCTAAGGCTTTCAAGCCAGAGTCATTCCTGGTGATATACTGCTATTAAGTAGGAATGCTTATTTTGGCAAAACTTCATTTAGCTGAGTCTGCTCTGCTGAAGAGGTTAGGAAGGAAGCATCTAGCTGAGAGCCCCCAGCTATCTCAGCTTGCTGACAAAACCCTCAACTTCAGAGCTGCCTGCCACTCCCAGATCCCAAGAAATCACAACCTCTTTCTCACTCACACAGACCAAGTGGATCAGAGGGGCAAAGGCCATTTTGATGGTCAGTTACTAGACAACCCTAAAGGACATTCAATCTGTCCATTTAATCTTCTACTTCTCCATCGTCCATTGAACTTTTTTAGAGCAGGGGCAGGCAATGAAGCTGTATGTCAATTCCCAATACATACATACAGAAGACTTTATAATTACATAATTACATTTTTTAAGCATTTTAATTCACCTCAAAGGCAGCAAGTCTCCAGCAGAAAAGCACAGTAATGATCAGCACCTGGCTATTTCTACCTCTGCAAAGCCTCCTTTCAAGGGGCTGTGCTGTCCCTAGAATACAAAGAAAAATAGGAGGAACTAAATACTGGTTTGGGTTGCACTTTACTTCTAAGGAGCAGGACAAAAATTTGAAAGCCCGGCTGAGTAAACAGGAAAGCTGCAGATCCCAGAAACAACAGGATCAGCCAGGTTCCTTTGTTTCCCTGTGTTTTTGGAGAGAATTTTAATGCCTATGTGCTTAAGAAATCCTCAGGAAAAGCCTATTAGCTTCCAACAGTGTGCTGGAGTATCACAGGGCAGCTGGGCTGGAGAACAGACCCTTGGAACATACCCTACAAGCCTCTGAGGGCCGTGGTGAGCCCGGGAACAGGTATTCAAGCTAACAGGGACTAACAGGGACATAGCACTTAAGTCACTATGGATAAAGTGAACCTAATTTGGGGGGGTTGAGTGCTTTTCTGTTCAGGTGTCCAACCTGGTGCTGGCAGCAACCAAACAATGACACCTTTGGAAAGCCCAGGAATAAGTAAAGCATATAAAGGACTTTTTGCAGCACACTTGAATTTCCAACGCCATGCACTTTGGGCAGCAGGCAAGAGATGGTGGTATTCCACCCACCATCTACTCGTAGCGTGGACCTGGCCTTGAGGTTTCAGGCTGGTCCAGTACCATTTCTACTCTTTTCACCAGAGCAGTACCCTTGAAAACGGTATGCTTGAGCATCCCAGGTCGCTTGTGCTTGGACCACGTGTCACCTCCAACATGCCTCAGCTGGAAGCTGTAGCCCAGCTAACCACTGGTCATTGAGTGTCCTGCATTGCTTCTGCCAGAAGGGCAGATAATCTACAGAGCCAGTGGGACACATACTTCGATGTGCTGAGCAATCCCTTTTGTCGGCAGCATTTAATTTTGGGAAAATCATCAGTAAACAAAAGAGGAAGGCATGAAGAGCAGTTTGGCCTCCTCCTGCACTTTTGCACGAGAAACCACATCATTTGCCATGGCTGTTGAAGTCCAGGCACTTACAGCCAGGTGAAGACCACTGATCTCTGGGTCTGTCTGTCTTAGTTTTTTTTCTTTTAATAAAAATTTGACTAGCTATAATACCACAGGGGAAAAAAATAAAATAGTGTTATTTGTTGGCTTTTAAATGCAAAATAATCATAAGCAAAAAGCTGGAAAGAAACACGGAAAACCCCTGGATCTCTTTCACAGATTTTCATTGCTTTCTACACTTTCACTTCCGCACAGTTTTGCTTCTATTACACACTAAAAGCAAAGAACAATTATGTGGAGATTCCCAAGCTGGTACAGAGCCACAAGCAGGAAGCGGCTCTGAAATACAGGGGTTTGGCAAAACATAACGACAAACCACAAAAAAGAAAGGTCTTCGAGTCTTGGACATGAGAGACCAGACAAACACGAAAACCAAGTGGCTGCAACAGCTCTATCACTTTGAGTCTCAATGTCTGCCACGACTACGGAAAAGGTAGTGAATAGAAATGCACTGGAAGCAAAACCGAAAAATATTAAAAAGGAATGGAATGAAGAATCTCTTTCCCCCCAACAGCTAAGGAGCTAAAGCTTGCTGTACCAACCTGACAACAAAGTTCCCAGGGAAAAAGCAAGCTGCCAGTTATATTCCCAAATTTAGCACAGAAATATTGTGACCTATAGCAGTGACTATTTCATAACTTACAACCAAAGGATAAATAGAACCTTAAAAAAATGGTTTACAGAAGCACGCTACTCGTTCGAACTCCAAAAAAAGCCTCAGCATAACAGTATTTTCTCATTAAAAAAAAACTATAATCCCCACTATTTTTTTAAAGAAATTTGAATGCTCTTCAACTAAAAATCTCCAGATATATTAAAATAATTTTACAATTAACTTCTGAAGATGGAAAGTACATGTATGCACTCACTCTGAACACATTTAGCTATGCTCAATGTGAAGTCAGGGAGCAGTGCTTCCTACCAGCTCCAGCCTCAGCACTGCCACACACCAACCATGGCCAAAAAAGCAAAAAACTCTAGCACTTTTGGAACAAAGGCACAACCAGTAAGTGATAGGAAGTAACCCAGTTCTTTTTATCAAGTTTTTTCATATATACTTTTTAAGATCTCTTTATAATTCTAAGACCATCTGATGCACAAGTCGCAAAGCTGCATGGAAAGGCGCATCCTCCTGATGACGTATTATCTGATTTTGGGATCATTCCGAGTCTGGGTGAGGAAGCACCATTAATTGCTTCTTATCAAAATACACACTCCTCTGCTGAGCTGAGAGTTGGAAGATTAGATGATCCTACTATTGTCAGGGGGAATCTTCATCACACAAGGAGGCAAAAAAGACATCTGTGCAGTGCAAAGGAAGGCAGAAGGGAGCAATCATTGTGTTGCCAAAACCTGAACTTGAGAAAACCTCCCCTTATTCCTACCATTTTAGGAAGGCTAACAAAAAAGGAAAACAAAAAAGTGCAACCCAACAGCTTGTTACCCTTCCCTTATGTTTGTTCTATGTCCCAGCTTCCCACAGAACTGCAATTCCACAGAAGTTACAGGTGACTTTCACAGCTGCACAAGAGACAGACAGATCAATACAGGACAATACGTGGCAAGTGCCCACACAGGCCTGACATAAGCCTGTGTATCTGCTCACACCATCAGACACAGTGCAATAAAAGCTGTGTGGTCACTGTTAAGATTTCCACTATGACAAAATGCAGATACTAACAGCTGACAGCTGCTATAAAGAAAACAGCTTGAAATGGGAGAATCAGGAAATTACTCTCCATCATTCCATGCACTGTTTACATCTGGAACCTTGTCTCTGCAACCACGATGGCCAGAGATACTTGTGGTTCATGTTTATGTTTGGGGACATAGCTTCATAGCTAAAGAATCTCACCAAATAAAGGTCCTGCCTGCCTTTACCTTCTCATCTGAAAGGCACGGCTTTGGTTTGGGGCAAGCTTGGCAAAGTTAGGGGTCCTGAAAACAAAGAATTTGTTTTTTAGAGCAGTTACAACTACTGGGGAAAGGGAAATTGCAGGAACTTATTTTCTCTATGGTACAGATCATTACATTGCCATTTTTTCCTCTGTATCATCACTTGTGCCTTGTTCCCTTATATATGGCTGCACAGCAATAGGCAAGAAAAAAACTCAATTCTTCAGAAAACCCAAGCTCAGTCAATTACTTAAAATAATCACAGAACCTAGTGAATAGTAACACATTAAACCCCAATTTATCCAAGAGACAGTCTCTTCTTAGCTCAAAAAAGCAGCTCCTTAGTATGGGGTCAAGAGGACATCAGCTAGCACAACTCCTTCCAAAACCTGGTGCTTCTTAAAATGCAAGACATGCTTCAGCTTTCAGTGAACCTGTCAACACCAACACAATAGCCCCATCTTCAGTGCTCTATTTTTAACATTTTCCATCTATGCAAAAGACAACTATTTAATAAATCTAGGGGAAGTATAATCAAATGAGAGAGAGAGCTGAACAGAACTTTTTCCAGGGCCAGCCCAAATAACATGAGCACAAGCCACAACCATAGGCAGCCCAAATGATTTGCAGGGATTACTGAATTACAAACATATACCGGCCTCAAAGACAGGAGAGATGCCAAAAACTGATGCCTGGTCGCCTGGGGGCACATGGTGGAGTTGAATCCGAGGCAAAGGTCAGTGCCGTATATGCTTATGTGATGCATTAAGCGTCATCTGGTATGGCTGCCATGGAGAAGAGGTGCTATAAAGGATAAAGCTGACCTTAAATGGCTCATTATTTTTTGGGTACATCTGGTCCCTTTAATTTTCCTGAGGATGTCTAGGATGACTGTAAATCAGAGTGCTTGCAGAGCTCTTTAACCCCCCTAGCCTGTGTACACGTGTGCACACTATCTTTAGCCAACAAGCCCTTGCTTGCCTTGCTGGCAGGATTCAGCCTGTGCTGGGGCTGGAGACACTCTGCCGCAGAGCAGTCACAAACTCACTGCCTTGGGAGGTAAGGATGCAAAAAGATCCAGAGGTTTTTCAGTCTCTCCCAGCAGGAAGGAAGGGCTCAGCACTTCAAAAGCCCCAGCACGACTCTGCAGCTTACATCTTCCAGTGACTTCACATTGCTTTTGAAATCAAGCCCCATCTGGACAGCTTTCAAGCATTATCTGGGGAGGAGGGAGCTGACTCTTCACCACCCTTCCCTCAAACGCGAGTGAGAGGGAAAGATGAAGTTGCACTACAATGCTGTGACTGGCCTTGCAAAGGAACTTTCCCCGATCTGATGGAAGAGCATCTGTCAACACGCTCTGCTACCAAGCAGGAATAAACCAGAGATGTCCTCAGCACGCACTCTACACAAGCACCCCCATAACCTGAACACCCCATTGGTGATCCCAGTACCTCTTCCCAGCATATCAGAGGCAGCTCCAGGTCAGCAGATGGGCTGGATCTCTCCAGCAAGAGTCGACTGGGCAGAAACTACAGCATACCCATGCAAAAATGCATTGCTCTAGGGGTTTTCTTGGTCATCTTTAGCTCTGTGCGGGCAGGACATAAACTAAAGGGAGACCTCATTAAGAAAAGCCCTCAGGTATGCTAAACTTGTTTTCCATTCCTCCAGGCACCCGGAAGATTAAGCAAGTAGGTGAAAGCTGCATAAAAAACCTCAATCCTCTCCCTAGGAACAATAAATACAGTTCATTTGCAGGATCAAAGAATGCTTTTTTTCCCCAAAACCAGAAAGCATTACCATTTTTATAACTATAAACTGCAAAGATTTATCACCATTCATTGGTTGTCTCTGTCTGAAGACCAGCTCTGTACAGGTGGCAGATGACTTGCAAGAAAACCTCCTCCTAGGAGACACATATGCCAACTTTTGTTAAAAAGTTTCCTAAGAGATGAAAAGAAAGAAATGCTGACACAACAGCAAGAGCTGTTTTAGTAATTAAGCCAGATCACTTCAGCCTCCCTCCCTCTTTATGTTTAACTCTTAGATATGCAATGAATATCAGAGGCGCAAAACTCCTTCACAGGCCTTATCTCATGCATCACCATGAGAACTTCAAATTCACAAACCGAAAAGCAAGTTATTATGGTGTTATTAATTCTAAAATGAGTAAGCCTATATTTTTAATTGCATTGGAATGCACTATCTCCATCTTCAGCATCATTCATAGGAAATACTTACTTTCACATTATTTTTTTAATAGCTCCTTGTGATGAAAAGCTTTAAAAAGACAAACAAGTGGACCACCTATCAAATCATTTTTCTAGTCTAGATCGATCTGTTGCCCTTGAATCTGCTTCTAGGCTAGTCAAGCAAACACATAAATATCACTTTGCCCACTTAGTAGGTTATTAATTTAAAAAAACATATCTCATTATAACTCCTTATGCAAAGTCAGCTAAAACAAGCTAGGACAGCTCAATCTCCAAATAAAGAGGTTTTGCATAAAGTAAAACTCCACAAGAGTTCAGTTTTTTAACTTAAACACAGACACTAACCTCTTTTCTAAGAAAGCCCTCCCTCAGAAATGTCCTCTGATTTCTCTCAACCTTCTTCTCTTGTTTCTTCCTTCACCTAATGAGCTGCTCCCATGTGCAAGACATAAAAGTGGAAATTTCAAATTGCTTGTTTCCTTCTTTTTATAGAAGTTGGAGTTTTGAAAGCTTACAGTAGCTTCTCATAATCCAAAGTCCACACTTTTGAGTTTGTCTAACCGTCAGGGAATCCCAGAACTGTTTGAGTTGGAAGGGATCTTAAAGCTCATTCCACTCCCTGCCATGGGCAAGTACACTTTCCACTACACCACACTGCCCCAAGCCTGGTCCAACCTGGCCTTGGACACTTCCAGGGATTGGGCAGCCACAGCTTCTCTGGGCAGCTTGTGTCAGGGCCTCACCACGATCACAGGGAAGAATTTCTTCCTCAATTCTCATCACAAGAGTCCTTCCAAAAAAAGTTTTAGGATGTTTTCAAAATTGTCTGTGACTAGTGTAAGTCTGCCCCCATCCCTGGGCTGTGCATCCTGGTACCTCTTTCCCACCAGCCAGCACTTCCATGGCCCCAGGCACACCTCAGTATCACCAAGGCCACCAAAATGTTAGCTTTCCATCAAATTAACTGCTGGCACTTAAGCAAGCAAACTGATCCAACTAGTCAAGGGCTTCGTGGTTTCTTGCCTCCAGCTGCAATAAGTGGGCAGGACTGAGAGACACCAGTATACCTTGAGAGTCTGTGAAGCCACACCTTCATTCCTTGCTGCCCAGATTTCAAGCACTCCACTGAGCCCCAGGACAGTTATTCTGCAAGGGGACTGCATGATTCACCCACAAAATGCTTCTGCCTTGCACTCTGTTGTCACAGCAACTGAACGCAAAGCATTACTGTCAGCATGAAAGCCTTGGGTGGTGGAAGAAGAGAGAGGGGAAGCAGCAGACGTGCAGAACAAAAATGGTCTGGAGATACAGTACAGTTACATGGCAAGTCTTGGAGCAGTTCCTGACAGAAAACCTGAGCCTCCACCAGCTCATCCTTATGTCTAATACTTCATTCTGGAGCATTATAGAATGGTTTGGGTTGAAAGAGCTCTTTAAAGGCCACCCAGTCCAACCCCCTGCAACAAGCAGGGACATCCGCAACTAGAGCAGGTGGCTCAGAGCCCCATCCAACCTGGCCTTGAATGTTTCCATGGATAGGGCATCCACCACCGCTCTGGGTAACCTGTTCCACTGTTTTACCATCCTCATTTCTTCCTTATATCTAGTCTGAATCAACCCTACTTTAGTTTAAAAACATCACCCCTTGTCCTACCACTAGAGGCCCTGTTAAAAGGTCTGTCCCCACCTTTCTTATTAGTTCCCATTAAGTACTGAAAGGAAGAAGTTTAATGATTATTTGGTTGTCTTACCTTGGTAACATACCTCAAAAAAACAGTGGCGTGTGTTCTTTAGGCACAGTAAATGAAGATGTTCCAGGAATTCCTTACCAATTATTTATAATCCTTTTTAAATTATCGATTCAGAATGACCAGTAATCTTTTCCAATAAGGATATGAATTTTCCCCTTCAAAATCTTTAAACATGCCTTTCTAAAGGATGCAAACAAAGCACACAGACCTAGGAGCTGCACATTCTTTTAACTACTAATGCTTGTTTACGCTTCAAAGCAAACCTCTGCTACTAGAACTTCATTAATTAACCATTAGCCCTATGACAAAAAGCATATGATGTTCCACTCCGCAAACCATGATCACTTGTCCTAAAGGCTCTTTCTTCTCTGCAAGCAGATGCAAGAATAAGGACATGGTTTCAGGAAGCAGGACGGGCAGAAAGCCACCATGGATTTTTTTCCTTATTTGTTTTTGAGGCTGCTCATGTTTTACACCTGACAAGACACCTTGTAGTACCACTGAAGCAACTGCCACTTCTTTCCCAAAGGTAGCCAAACATCATGTAACTTGATGAGGAACATACAACACCTTTAATAGGCTCCATGCCTATTTTCCAGCCAAAACCTTTTGCAATCCATTACCATTTCTGGAGAGTTACCTCTGCTGAAAGTCAGCTTTAAGTCAGCAGGAGAAAAGCAAAAGTCAATAGATTTCAACTGTATGCTTTAAAATAAAGTTTCCCTTGAGCACAGGTACCTGAACAAAGCAAGACCAGAGACTACAGGAACACACACTCAATTTCTCCATTCACATCTGTGTTAGTTTAAAACAGTCTGAGGTTTTTTTGGTGGGTGGGGGAAGCCACAGAGGCTGCTTCTGAGAGAGTAGTTGCTCAAAGCTTCTACTATATCAAGCAGGGCCAATCCCTGAAGGCTCTGACGATGGACATGTCGCTGGCCCAATTAGAGAAGTTGGTAATGCCTCTGTGATGACATATTTAAGAAGGAAAAAAAATGTGCACAGCTTTTTGTTCTTTTTCTGAGGGGTGGGGAGGCACAGGACCCAGGCCCTCCCGGCATCAGGAGCGGCCACGCAGCTGGGGCCATGTGGCCGGGACCATGCAGCTGCCACCATGGCGGCACAGCTTGCAGTGAACTCTGCCTGCTTTGCCGCTTTTAGCCAACCATGCTGCGAGCAGAAGGGCAGAGGTGGCAGCAGTGGCTTCTCCTTTTCAGCACCCCGCATGAAAGAGAGGCACTGAATGTGCCGCCACAGCCCGGCACCACCCGCACAGCGGTGGCAGGGATCACAGCAAGCAATTCCCTGATAAGGAGCCCAGATGAGATCAACCTTTCAGTACTGGAAAACCCCATAAGAGCTTTTCAATTGATAGAGCTTGAGAACAAACAAACCTACGAACAACAATTTTCTCCCAAGTCAGAGAAAAGGTGAAGACACCTGAGGAGAACAACATGGCAACACTAAGGTCAGTGAAAGGAAAGAAGAGGAGGAGGCGCTCCAAACATCAGAGCTGAGATTCTTCTGCAAGCCGTGGTGAGGACTGTAATACAACAAACTGTCTCCCTGTAATTCATGAAGTGCTTGGGGGGATGCAGAGATCCACTCACAGCCCATGAGAAAATGTGTTCACACTGGAGCGAGTGGATGCTAAAAAGCTCTAGAGAGATCCGAACTGAGAAAGGCCCTTGCTTCCAGAGATAGAAGACCCTTGCTTCCAAACTGGAACAGCTCATCCTTAATACACTATACCCCATGAACTAAAAGGACCCATGCTATGTAGTTTGGGAAGACTATTTTGCCCATCGGAGAGACTCACGTTGCAGCAGGTTGGGCAGGACTGCTACTCGTGAAAATTAGAACCACGTTGGAGAAGTTCACAGAAAACTGTTTCCCGTAGGAAGGACCCCATAGGATAGCAAAAGAGACTCCTCTCCCTAAGCAAACGGAAGAAAAATTTTTAAAAGTGACAAATCAACTAAAGACCCCATGTTTTGTCTCCCTGCACTGTCAGTGGGAAGGAAGGAGGGGCTGAAGGAGAGAAAAAGGTGTTCTAAAGGTTTATTTTAGTTCTTATTACCCACTTTTAATTCTGTTAATAATAAATTTTCTTTATACTGTTTAAATTTGAACCTGTTTTGCCCTAAAAGTGTTTTTCTCCTAATCTTTATCTCAACTCATTGAGCCCTTTGGGTTTTTTCCCCTCCTCTGCTCAGCTATAGCAGAGAAAAAGAAGTGAATGATTTTTGTGAGCGCCTGGCTTTTGGCCAGTGTCAAACCACGAAAACATTTCAGACTCTTACCAGCAAATTTTTTAAGCAAGCCAGCACCCGTGTCACTCCTCAGAGGGGCGTGACAGAGAACATTTCACCCTGTTACGCTAATCACACACAAAGAGCAGAGATGCGAATCAAACTCTCCACGCTTTCACATCCTCCACGGGTCCAATGGCAACACCAACTCATTTCCTGGAGGTTTCTTCCCACTGGTCTCTTGCGGTTTCCCCAAAGCCAAGAGCAGCTTTCTGCAGGGGGCAGGAGGAAACAGTGGGGTGCTGAGCACTGGGGATGCCTGGTCCAAGCAGCTGTGTGTTTGTTTGCAAGAAGGACAAATGCCAGCGGGCTGCCAGCACTGCTGTGAATTTCAAAGCCTCATGCAATTTAGCCAGGCACAGTTCAAACTTTCTGGTACACAGCACTAATGAAGCAGATGAACAACTCCAAATTCTGTCCCTTTGGCTGAACCACCTCTCTTCCCACAACCAATCTCTGTACCCCAGCATTCAACACCACTCCCATCGAGGGGATCATCCTTCCAAAACACTTCATTCCCTCCCACTGCTTTCAAGACAACTTCAACTTTTTCTGGGTGATAGCAATAAAGAAAATCAGAATTTGTAGGACAAAGGCTGGAAGGCAGGGTCCCTCCCACCCACCAAAGCAGCATGTTAATGTTCTAACATGCAGTTCACAAAAGAACATACCACAATCCTGAAGTTACAAAACAGACTGAATGGCTGACATGAAAAAGGTGATAAATTCATAGACAAATTAACGAGGAGACATATTCAGTACAAGGTTTCACAACAGGAAGAACTGAGATTCCTATGAACATTTTTAACCTTTTCCACATAATAGTTAGTGACACTGTCACGGCAGAGATCAGTGTCAGACCACAGGACTGTTCTAACTGCATATTCAAACCCTTGATTAATCGACCATTAATTTGCTGAGTAATTACAACAAAACCAGAGCCAACAGCTTCAAGTGCACCAGAAAACTAGCCCAGTGCCTTCCCTGACACAAAAGTTTTTACAAGGGCTTACCCAAAGTTCTCAGTCTCTGCTGGTGACTGTGGTGCTCATGAGTTGCCAGTGCCACAGCTGAACCATAGCTGCTCCAAGCAATTTTTGACACCACGGCGCTACAAATTATGAGTAAAACATGACTTAACATCAAAAAACCATGTTACTGCCATGTTTTTTGCTTGAACTTGCAGAAAATCAAAGCCCAGAAAGACAACAAACCTGGCTTTGGGAATCTTGTGATATTCTTTCCCAGGGCTACCCATGTACTTTCAGAGCAACAGACAAATGCATTTTCCTAGAGAGTTCTAAATGTATCACTGGATACCAAATTAAAGATCCTCTAAGAGTGCCTCTTGGATAATATTTTTATGAAACTGTGTTGCTTTGTACTCAAAAACTGGTGGCAGTCTGCCAGGGAATTGAGAGAACCAACCTGGGGTGCAAAGGAGTGCCCCAAGTTCACGATTCACAGCCTTTCCAGCATCTCCCAAAAAAGTTGTGGGCTTCTCCTGACACAGCTCCTACATCTTACAAGGAACGGAAGTACAGGAAAATAAGGCTACAAGGAAATCTGTGGCAGAGAAAATACATCTTAAGTTGCTAACAGTAAAAAAGGCCCTTACTTCCTAAAAGTGCTACAAAGCTTTTGGAAAAGTTCATCACTGTATCATTACTTCCAAAATAATCTGTACTTTGTTCCATAAGGAAACAGGGTTTTGCTGCCCCAGGACCAGCCCTGCTCACCCCCCTGCAATGTGGGCCCGGCCCTTGGGAGGGACGGTGTGAGAAGGGCAGCACGCACACAGATGGGTGCAGAGTCACTCTGCTTAGAAAGCAGAAGGGCGGTGACTCGTGTAATGCCGGTAATTTACTCTGTGAACTCATGCCTGCAGAGCATGGATGGAGGGCACAGAAGAGCCATCCCAGTGCCCCGCAACTCTCCCAGCTCCACCTGCAACCCCAGGAGAGCAAGGCAGGGACAGGGAGGGCAAGTAGGGCAAAAACTAGATTTCAATAAGTAGACATTGCACAATGATAGTGGGTCCTCACTTTATTTAGAGTTCACATTTCACTCTGGCAGTGGCACCAGCTCTGCAGCAGCTGCCCCATCCCTGCAGGCCCAAATCTCTTTACTCCAAGCTTTTAATATCTTCTTCACAACCCTGCTAGGAATCAACAAACATGTGTTTTTATGACAAAAAAATGGCTTCAATTGAGGAAAACTTGTAACTGCCTTTTGATGAGGGGCTCCCATCCCCCCCCATCCCTAACACACGCAACATGAGAAACTATGTAGTAATACTGAGCATTTAAGGATTTTGAACTTGCATTGTATTTCTCAGTCTAACCAAAATGAAACCACCAGCACCTCGTCTGTACGCATGTATAAAGCAGTGAGTGTATGAGGGCAGCGACAATGCTACCCAGGTAGGCCAAGGCTGCTGCCAAGACTAGAACTGTGGGAGATGTCAGCTAAAAAACTTCATCCCAGGAAGGGGGTTACCTTCCTGAATTGCACAGCCCAGGGACATCTCAGCACCAGAAAAACAGGAGTGGGAAGGAGGGGAAACCCAGGAAGACTGCAAGGAGCTTCAGGAAGGAGAGGAAAGGGAGAAGGGGGACAGAAATCACAAGTAAACAGGAGATCGGCAAGTTTCAAGCAACCACAGACTTCAGCAACAGCTTCTTAACAAGTTCATCAAGTAGACTGAGTGTTGAGAAATCCCTTGTCCTATGTAACTCCAGCAAGGACAGCAGGAGCCATGAGATCCAGGAAGGCAGCCAGCAAAAGCGGAGGAAGCAGCAGCTGGAAGGGAAGCATCAGCTGCTGTCACACAATAAAAGGAGGTTGTTGGGCCAAGCCCAGCACCTCGACAGCCACAGCCAGGGGCAGGACAGAGGGAGACACGCTGGATCCTCACAAATAACCTACGTTTTTGCAGAAACTGAGAGGCAAGGGCAGCAGGCAGAGCAGCCTGACCAGGGCTGCTCCCCAGGGACCAGCCCTGCAAGGTGCTGGGAAGAAAATCCCATTGCAATATCCCACTGGATGGGAGCATGCAAAGGACTGCAGATGAAAGGATTATAAATCATCATCAGAGCTGACCACCCAGGGCACAGGACAAGAACATTTTCTTTTCTCTCAGTCAAACAGCCCCACTTAAAACTCACATCAAGAAGCATTTGATGGTACTTTTTCCAGAAGGGACTGATTTTTCATTCCACTAATCTCAATAAGAGATATGCCCAATACAAACTGAGCCTTTCAAAGCACGTGACTTATACTGTATTTACAAGGTTGTGGAGTATAAGAAAGCACCAACAGCCTCTTTATCCCTCTTGAAGATGTTCAATGCAATCATTTCCTTAAAAAGACTCCAAGACGCATTATCTTTTAATTCAAAGATAAGAAATATTCACCTTCCTGAAACAAAGTATACAGGGAAGGGAAAGAATATATTTTTAAAAAGTTAAAAAACAACCTGTTGAGCAGCCCTGATATTTTCCCCCCACCAAAATAAACCAAACCAACCCAAGTGCAACATGCTGCACAAGCAGCTGCTCACTGTGGTAGGAACAATGTCTTTTCTGAGGCCAAGTAGATTGAGCTATAAAGCAGATTTTGAAAAAAAAAGCTTGTAGGAAGAAAGCAGAGTGCTTAGAACCGGGCTGGTGCCAAGCCCTAACTCCACAGCACTCCCTCAGCCTTGGAGCACCCAAAGGAATGAGCATTTCAGGCAACTCACTGGGAAGCCAAGGGCTACCATGTTCAGCCAGTCACTGCCCACTTGAACACACATGTGCTGAACAATCTCTGTTATCAAGCAGGTTTTAATATTTGGTAGGTTTAAGGGGGTTTAGAGTCTTTTTTTAAGAGGTGATCTTTCCATTACAGATGGTTAAGAGCAATGGAAGGGTCAGGTCTGCCTGCTTTCCACTTCAGGCCACGTGCCACTCCCGAAGCCATTTAACACTTCTGCACCTTGGCCTTCTCTCAGGAGCATCTCAAGCCCCCGAGGATGAAATAGCCATCTACCTTGTTCTCCTGTAAAACACAGGACCCACTACAAAGCCAAGTCAGATAAACAGTTCTTCAAGCACACCAAAGCCTGTAGCAGAAATGAGAACATTGCAGAAAGCTGAGCCAAGAGCCCACAAACCCTGGGTCTTTTCAAGTTCTCAATATATCATCTCTATGAATACCTTAAAAGTCTTCCCCTTCCCCCACAAAAACACCAAACCCCCAAACAACTGTACAAATAAGCCCTCAAGCTCCCTGGAAATGTACCTCCCATGTACAAGATGGTACTAGCTTATCTACCAAAGAAAAAAAAAAGTCCAATAATAGCTTTTGGATAATATTTCTAAAAGAGGAAAATTTGAAATTCTCCATTGCTGAACACAGCTGTGTTGTGTCAGAATTGCAGGCATGATTACCACTGGAAACAGCTCTTTGATGACTATCAACTGGAATATCTAAAACAAGTAGAAGCATGGAAACAAAAACTGCTTTGCCACCCAGTTTCAAAACAGAATGCTGAAGACCACTGAATAATATATGAGTGGGTTGGTGGGGATTTGGGGTTTTTTTTGGTGAAAGATCTCTCAAATAGGGCTCGGCTGGTAGAAAAAAAAAAGACTGAAGACTGAGGCTTTCTTTAAATTTAAATAAAAGTACCTTGTTATTTCAGATCCTTTTACAGCTGTTGAGTTTTCACCATTTTCCAAGCTTCTACATGGGAATAATTCCTAGAAATTATTATGTTTTACCTCAAAAGTACCTAAAAGCCAACCAAGGCTACCAGCAGCTTGCACCTTTAGTCTGGCAGGCTACAGAAGGCAGCTTCTCCTCTCAGTATTCCTGGTCCTGTTTGACAACTGCACATGTCTACTAGCAGCAGCTCTCTAATCTCATGGCACAGCTGGTTTGTTAGCAGCTGCCGTGAAGCTCTCATCAATGCTGATGTGACAACCAACATCACCAGCACACTGCTAAGAACTCGACATTACTCATGGAATACTGCGGACAACAAGAGCAATCCCCAGTACACCCTTTGGAAATGACTAAGAGATTATTCTAATACTACGAAGAGTTTCAAACACAGCAAGTGATGTCCTCAACACAAGCAGCCACATTCATCCCTGACTTAAAGGCTGTAAAGCTTGTTTTGAGACACACAGGGCTCTGCTGTATCTGGCGGGAGGGGCGGAACATATTCCTTTCTGAATGGTGAGACAACAGACGCAGCAAGATTTGTGCAATTTATTGGAAAACTAAGAAACTCATGTTATTTTCTGATCAAAACACACGGTGGTAGCCACCAATAAGCAAGATCTCATGGTTAAGAGATGTGTAATAGCAGGCTGGAATGGTTCTTCGCATCCTGGAGCTTACATGTGGGGCAGCAGTCCGGGCTGAGCTTCCAAAGGTTATTACAGACCAGAGATGGTGATTTAAGGTGTGACGTTTACCATGCCAGACCCCATATCCCAGTTAACCCACAGGAAGAACATGGAACCAGACCATAAAATGACTCAGCATAGCCTCACCAGTGGTGGTGAGCACTGAATTAGGGCCCCAGGACACAAGCGGGAGGTCTCAGCCAGACAAAGGTGGTAAGCATAATGCTCACAGCCCAGTTTTTAAGAATTATGGTGAACCCAAGACCCAAGTCTCCCATTCCATCCATCTACACTGGAAATTCTTTTCTCTAAGTGTTGTTTGCAGAGCAATCCCGTTTTTCATTTCCATGGGAAGCGGCAGCCAGAGATTTTCACTTGCAGACTCAGAGAAGCCGCAAGAGCCTCTCAAAGCCTCAGGCTACAAGAGAAACGCTACCTTGTAAGCCAGAAGCTTTTCAGCACGCTAACAATTCCGAGCAGCAAACAGTTTTGAAGGTTTAAACCTACAAAAGGAACTGTCTGAGTGTGTGAAAACCTGCAATTAATTCTTCTACCAACTCAGGACAAGCACCACAAATAGCAGCTGGTTTTCCAGCTCTCTCCACCCCACAAAATAAGTGGTCTGCCAAGAATAATATTCCCAAAGGCATCATGCAGCAGCATCAGCATCCCAAGACAGAGTAGGAGAAAAACCTGGGAATCTGAAGTGTACACAGGAAGCGATACCTTTATACTACTGCACTGAATAACTGCTGGCCACTAAAAGCCCTGATCTCTTCAGTATCACATTGAAACCTGCAAAATGTAAATCAAGCCTTTGCGAGAGCAACTAAAATAGTGTCTCCCCCAGGGCTCCGCAAATACCACGGCAAAGCCCAGGCTCCCGACACACCCTGAACACTGGCCTTGGAGCCGGAAATGCCCTCCCAACGCCTTAATTACCACTGTGTTTTTAAATTGCAGCTACGCTAGGCAAAGCTTCACGTGCATACACCCTGCTTGCCTGCACTTGGTTTTACCACGGTGGTTCCCTAAGGAAAGCAGCAAACCACAGCCTCACGAAGTTTTAATGGGATAACTGGCAAACTGAGGGCATCGCTGCACTGAATAAAACAAAGCAACTCCATCCCAGTGGTATAAACTACCTGTTTGATTTAAGCCACGTTTTATAGCTCCCCCTTCTGAAAAAAAACCACAGGTTTTCCGTACTAACTCAAAAAAACCTCTTGACTGCTAAAAACAAGAGGCAAATCAAGCCAGGGCTGAGCACTAGAACTGGCAACTCGCCTGGGTTTCCTTGTAAATGCCTTCAAATGGCAGTCACGTCCCAAACCACGCTTTGCCAGCAAAGTATATATAACCAAGCATCATCACCCTCCTCAGAGCCAAATAAAGGACTGAGCGGGTAGAAAAGGAGGAGGTGAAGGAGACGGGCAGTTCGTTTCTTTAGCAAACAACAGCTTTCACAAGTTTTTTTTTATTTTATATATAGAAGACACCATCCAGCTTGGTGACATGAGTTTCCAGGCTGGTCTATAATAAAGATTTCAGGACCTGATATGTTTCTAGCCAAGGCAACCAGCAATTTCATCTTTCTCCTTGAAAAGCAGCCTACCAGAGGGCTACTTCCAGCACTGAACACTGCCTCCTCTTCTGAGGCAACGACAGAAGAGGCAGGAATTGGTTTTTTTCTGCTTTCCAGATAGTCCTAAATTCATAGCTCAGGCCACCAGCATCATTGGTCAAGCACATCTGGACACCATCACTGCTGAGATGCAGCGGACAGCCATCCGCTCCAGGAACGCCAGCCTGGACTGCTCCGAGCTCACAGGCTGCTGATAAAAGCACAGCTGCTCTCAGTGGAGATGGTGTCACCCCACCACGGAACAGCCACCAGCATGCTGAGGAGGCTGCCTCTTTGTCCGAGGAACAAAACACTGGGATCAGAATAGCTGAAATCAAGCAGATCTGGTGAGAAAGTAGAAGTGGTGGGGAAAAATGAAAGGTGGCTGTAGCAGAGCTGGTTGGGAAGGGAACGCAAAGGCACACGTAGAAGTGGATAAAAAAAAGTGTAGAAACAACAGAAAGCACACAGAAATTAGAGGTGCAGAAGAAAAGAGTGAGAATCTGCTCTGAAGAATGATAGGACATCTGAAAAAATGCAAACCTGTGCTCCAGCTAGAGCACCCAGCACCAAAAATATTCCGTGTACTTCCATGCTGTCTCTTTTCCCCTTCTTCCAGTGTTCAAGGGAGCATCTTTAACACGCACCTTTGTTTCTGTGTGTCAGGGGTCTAAACAGCAACACTGTGCTCAGGCGTATGCACACAAAGCACCGGGGAGATGCCAGGACTATCCCAATGCTCCCACGACAAGAAAACAGCACAGATGGTAAAAATAACGTAACACCCTGGCTTCAAAAAAGAAGCAGACAACACACTGGAAGACCTTGGTTTCCATCTTCTATTTGAAAGCTGGCACTGATGCCCCAAAGTTCCTTTCTTTGGGAATATATGGGAACATAGTGGGAGAGCAGTAAGAAAAAGAAGACTGGCTGGGTCAAGTATAAATCAGTAATAAATTCTGAGGAAATGGAAAATGGGGGAAGCCAAGGGATACTTTTAAGAAAAGCAGAAGAAAGGACACAGCAATGCTCTCCCCTCTTCTCACTCGTTAACCTAATTATCCAGACACCAACCTGTGAACAGGTTCAGCTCCCCCTTCTCCTGATTTACAGCTGCAAATTCACATCTCCAGGCCTCTTACTTAGAGAGTCTTAATACCCTCTCATACAAAGAGAAATAGCCTTTATAACTCCAGATGTTCATGGTGCAGGGAGTGGTAACTACTCCAATTCCCCTCTCCCCAGGGAGCACCTTAACGTCTGGACACAGACCTCATCTCCAAATACTCTCAGGATCTGAGCCTTTAAATCAGTAGTAGTGATCTGTGCTGTATTTTTCTGTATCAGGCTTTGTGCTGTCACCTAGTCCCAAAACTAAAGGTTTTTAAACTTGTTTTGAACCGCAAATTGTAAGAAGATTCAAAGAAATCCACATTCACGTGTTGACAACAGACCTGCAATTCTTATTGACCTTTTGTAGGCCCCTCTGAAATGTTAATGCTATTCTACATGGACCGAACATCGCTGGATGTTAATCAAGACATCTCAAACTGCCAAAAAACTCAGCACAGGGCAGCATGCACATGAAACCTGGAGTTGATGCAGCTGGTCCTGACCAGCTGCAAAGCAGCACTAACCATTTAAGACACCAATGCTTTCAGAAACGAAGGCAATTGCAGCATCAAATAAGGATAGGGGTCTGAGCACAGAGCTTAATCCTCAAAGACCAGGCAGAACTAACTACATGAAAGGGCTCTGTGCCCCAGAATGCCTTTATGTCCTACCAAGTACATAAATACTTGTCAAGCTCTTTGCCTCTTTCTCTTAGTGATGTCAATAATTAAGTGTCCCACAGACCATAGTGCCTGTGGGCGCACAGAATCCAAACGCAGCACCCAGCAGCTCACTCAAACAAAGACGGTTTTAAGACCTCACAAAAGTAGGGAAGAGCAGTGCTGCAAAGCAGTTTGAGGCATTTCAGGCTAAAAAGGCATTGTCAGTACTCAACAGCTCTTCAACCTGCCATGAACTCAGCAACACAGAGGGCTGCACAGCACGTGTGCAGAGAGCTTAATGCTTTGCTGTTGTCATCTTAAAAACAACTTCTCCACCACCACCATGCCCACAACAAGCTTCTGATTCTTAAAAGGCTTTATACTAAAAATACCCCACCCAAAAACCTAACTAGGAAAAATCAGACCAAAAAACCTCCTCAAATATATGAAAGTTGGTTAGGCAGCTTCTACTTTAAAGTTGTATTCTACTTGAAAAACATAGCAAAGCAAATTCCCAAAGCTCCAAGCTTTGCAAACAAACCCGGAACACAAGTGAAAGTGCTGCAACGCTGCAGTATTTCAAAGATGCAGTTGTTTTCAGCAAAGAAATGTGCATTTCTTCAAAGCCCAGGACACAGCACACTGCTCCTAGCTCTTTAGAAATATACTGTTTTTCAAAGAACACCCATATACATATGGATGTGCAAAGCTAAGGACACCAGTAATACAGATGGGTCTGTAAGCTTTGCCTTGATAATGACAATTACAATTTACAATTAAAAAAGAAGTTGAGATCAAATCTTTGCCTTCCAGGAGTCCTGAAAAAAAAATCCTAATGTACAAAGAAAAGAAGACAGAGAGGGATGATTAGATATGCTTATGTGGTATATTTATGTTGAAACTCCAAACACAAAGAAACACTTTAGGGCAGAGAGGCACTCCAGGCTTCTGGGGCACATGGATGTGCTCATCGAGTGACCCTGGTGCCATCAACTACATCTCACCAATGCAGGTGAGAGCTCTCACAAGACCCAGCTCTCCAAGCCCTAACACCTTTTTTTCCCCCAAATTATTATGTTATTGATACTAAACTTAATGCTCAACAGCTGCTCTTGATTAGAAGCTGTGAGTGGCTGCAGTGGGGCTTTCTTTAATAGTTACTTGATTTAATGACATAAGGATGTAAGTTCTGGTTTCAACTTTCTCTCGGGTGGCTTGTCTTCCAGTTCTAAATGATTACCCTTCCTCCATGTCATGATAGCTTGAATAACTGAACGAACAGAAAATAAAAGCTTGTCCACAAACCAAAGTGAAGGCTAAAATACTTTATCCCAAAGGAACCTCTGGAACTAACAACCGATCAGACAATTCACCTTCTTTTTTTGACTGGCTATTACAGTTCAGCAGCAAGGCTGGCTACTGACATGCCTAACCCACTCAGCAATTAAAGGACAATGCTGCCCTGGGGGTAAGAGGATACACAGCAGATGTGCCCATGCACACATGATTTCCCACAGTGCCTGCCACTTTTCAAATCAACATCCCCCACCTGGATCCGAAGTTTGCTGTCTGGAAAGCTCCATGATCCAATCCTGAGCTTGGCTGCATTGGGTTACCGGTTGGACTTGATCTTAAAGGTCTTTTCACAGAATCACAGAATGGCTTGAGTTGGAAGGGACTTTAAGCTCATCTCATTCCACCCCCTGCCATGGGCAGGGACACCTTCCACTAACCCAGGCTGCTCCAAGACCTGCCCAGCCTGGCCTTGGACACTTCCAGGGATGGGGCATCCACAGCTTCCCTGGGCAACTTGCGCCACTGCCTTACCACCCTCACAGGGAATAATTTCTTCCTAGTATTTTTCCAACCTAAATGACTCTATGATCCCTGGTGCATGGGGTGGGACATGATCACTGCAACCTGCTCCACTTCCAGCTGCCTCTGGCAGCATGGCCTCTCCTCTCACAAACCAACAGCACCTCCAAATGCAGACTGCAATGGAGCAACCCCTGCAATATTCACTGGAGAATGCTGAAAACGAAGTTTACCAAGCACTGTTGAGCAGATGTGAGTAAACCATCAGCTGAGGGGTGAAGAACGAGCACAGGGCCAGACCCCTGGCTGAAGACATCCCAACACAACTGTGGGGTGCAGCCAGCATTGATTTAGACCTGGTGAACATAGCTGGAGACCTGCAGAGAGGGGATTCAATGACACCCCCTGAACACCGGACCACCCGGGGCCTGGTTACTGGCACTCAGCCGGACAGGGCCCCAGCAATGCCTGGTGTGCAGGCAGCCTGTCAGCCCAGAATCACAGAATGGGGCAGGTTGGAAGGGACCACAGTGGGTTATCAGGTCCCACCTCTCTGCTCAAGCGAGGTCATCCCAGAGCACATGGCACAGGATTGTGTCCAGACAGGTCTGGAATATCTCCAGTGGGAGAGACTCCACACCCTCTCTGGTCTTTGTTCCAGGGCCTGGTCACTGCACAGGAAAGAAGTTCTTCATCATGTTCAGGTGGAACTTCTTGGGCATCCATTCCTGCCCGTGGTCTCTTGTCCCACTGCTGGCCCCTAGGGAGCAGAGCCTGGTCCAGCCTCTGAGCCCTCCCTACAGACAGGGCCAGACAGGGCCATGCTCAGCCATCTCCTAAGCTGAACATTCCAAACCTCCCTCAGTCTTTCCTTGTGAGAGAGATGCTCGAATTCCTCCATCACCTCCACAGCCTCTCCTGGACCTGCTTTGGGAGCTCCACATCTCTCTTTTCCTGAGGAGCCCAGACACGGATACAGCATTCCAGATGTGCCTCACTAGGCCTGAGGACAGGGGCAGGATCAGCCATGGAACAGATGACTATGTTGGTCCTAATGCACCCAAGGACACCACTGTGCCCAGGGCATGCTCCTGGCTCATGAACAGCTCGTTATCCACCAGGACCTGCAGCTCTTCTCTGCAGAGCTGCTCTCCAGCAGGTCACCCAGCCTGCACTGGTGCCCAGGCTCACTCTTCCCCTGGTGCCCTCTCCCCCTCCCCGCTCCCCGCCCTTACCCAGGTGCAGGGTGAGGTTGACGGCGGTGGGGTGCTGCACGCCGGCCAGCATGGTGCGGCTCTGCCACCAGGTCGCGTCGNAGCAGGCCGGGAGTGGAGTCCCGCAGCGTAGCCGAGCTGGAGCTGCCCCCGCCTCGCGGAATGTGCCGGCTTAAAGTGGCGATGCCGTTGTGGGGCCGCTCGTAGTGGATGGTGAGGTTTCTTGCCCTCGCCCTCAGGGCAGCGCGGGAATCGCCACGAGAGTGACCACGGCAGAGCCCCGGGCCTGTCAGCGCCTCCGCACCGGCACACCCCACAAACCCGCGCCTTTTACACAATCACAGAATCATTGAGGTTGGAAAAGGTCTCCAAGATCATCGAGTGCAACCTTCCACCGTTCCCTGCCTTGTCAACCAGATCAGAGTCCTGAATGCCACGTCGAGTCGTTCCTTGGACACCTCCAGGGATGGGGACTCCAACACCTCCCTGGGCAGCCTCTTCCACTGTCTAATCATCCTTTCTATGAAGAAATTCTTCCTAATGTTCAACCTGAACCTCCCCTGCTCAGCTTAGGACTATGTCCTCTTGTCCTGTCACTTGTTTACTGGGATAAGATGCCGACCGCCCCGGTTGCACCCTCCTGTCAGGGCNGCTCGAATTCCTCCATCACCTCCACAGCCTCTCCTGGACCTGCTTTGGGAGCTCCACATCTCTCTTTTCCTGAGGAGCCCAGACACGGATACAGCATTCCAGATGTGCCTCACTAGGCCTGAGGACAGGGGCAGGATCAGCCATGGAACAGATGACTATGTTGGTCCTAATGCACCCAAGGACACCACTGTGCCCAGGGCATGCTCCTGGCTCATGAACAGCTCGTTATCCACCAGGACCTGCAGCTCTTCTCTGCAGAGCTGCTCTCCAGCAGGTCACCCAGCCTGCACTGGTGCCCAGGCTCACTCTTCCCCTGGTGCCCTCTCCCCCTCCCCGCTCCCCGCCCTTACCCAGGTGCAGGGTGAGGTTGACGGCGGTGGGGTGCTGCACGCCGGCCAGCATGGTGCGGCTCTGCCACCAGGTCGCGTCGGCCGGACTGTTGTAGTCGGTGAGGAAGGCGGCGCCATGGCTCAGGTGCGGCTGGGCGGCGTCGCAGAGGTGGCAGGACTGGGTGACGCCGGTGACCCCGGTCTGCACGCAGTACTCCTCGGCCGGCGCCCCGCACGTGTGCGTGGCCAGCACCGTAGCGTTGAACGCCGCGTTCACGAACTCGGGCATGCAGCGCTGCGCCCGCCCGCTCCGCTCCTCCGCGCACTCGTCCATGGCACTGCCGCACCGCGCGGGCACCCACAGCCACAGTATCCACAGCCACAGCGCCCGGCGCTCGCCGCCGCCCCCCATGGCAGGGCTTCGGGAGCCAGCGGGGGCACGGAGGGGGGTCGCTCGCTCGCCGGGTGNTGTCCTGTCACTTGTTTACTGGGATAAGATGCCGACCGCCCCGGTTGCACCCTCCTGTCAGGGCGTTGTGCAGAGCCAGAAGGTCCCCCCTGAGCCTCTTTTCCTCCAGGGTGAGCCCCACCAGCTCCCTCAGCTTCTCTTGGTGCTCCAGACCCTTCCCCAGCTCCATTCCGTTCTTTGGACACACTCCAGCCCTTCAATGTCCTTCCTGAACTGAGGGGCCCAAAACTGGACACAGCACTCAAGGTACCTCAACAGTGGTGGGTATAGGGGAAGAATCACTTCCATGGTTCTGCTGGTCACACTATTTCTGATTTCAGAAATAGTGCCACTGGCCTTCTTGCCGACCTAGGCACACACTGGCTCATGTTCAGCCAGCTGTCAACCACCACCACCAGGTCCTTTTTTCATTTAAATGCTTTTCATAGGGAAAAAAAAAAGTTTCTTGAGAAATGTGAGAAAATTGGTTGTGGGTTCCCAGCTAGGCTGTACCAAACCTGAGAGGTTTGTGCCATTCAAGGGCATGATCCTAAACAGTTCTGAGGGGACCCACCTCAGCTACTGTAATTTTTAATGAACTTTTGGTTATTTCCCTACCATAACCCAGATCTCTCTGTTGCTTAGAGGCATCAGCTCTGTCAGACCTGGCCATAGACTGCATTATGGCTTTTAGCTATCCTAAGATCTCCCTGAAACTTTTCAGGTTGAGGCATTGTGTAAAGATTGTGTAAAATCCAGAAATCCAGTAAAGCCAAAATGTCTCTGCCCGTGGCAGGAAGTTGGACTTGATGACCCTTAAAAGGTCCCTTCCAACCCAAGCCATTCTATGAATCTATAAAACTGCTTTTGCAGTTTTTTTGCCTCCAGAAGCCTTCTCAGTAAACAGGAAACTACTCCTCGAGACAAAATTAATAGGGGAGTCAAGGAAAGACTTTGTAAACTTGGTTATATCCCGAGAGAGCCTGAATGCAGCCTGTGGCTGAAAGAACTAAAAATGTACAGTCTGTTCTGGGAAAAAATGCACATTGTTGTTTTTAAGTAAACACATGTATCCTACAGAAGTCCTTGCATTAAGAGCCTGAGCCAGACTGTTCACAAGGTCTGCACAGCACATACCAGTCAGCAAGCCTAGAAATTATCCTGCTGCTGGGAGATGTTGTTATTACATGTGTGGTTGTTATTACACATCAGTGTGGTGATTCCTCTTTTTGCCTCCCCACAGAGCATTAAGCTGGCTATGGTAAGAATGGTGGTAAGAATGTGGTAAGAATGCCGAGGGTTCCCCTGGCACCCCCAGCACCAGAAGAAGGGATGCAGTGCAGTACAGTCACCGCTGCCTCGCTATTGTTCAGGCTGGGATGACACATCTCCAGCGGAAAGGTGGATTTCCGCTGCTTCCCCCACTTTTCCTCCTTTTCTGAAAACAAGCGGTCTGTTGTGAAAGCAGTGCTGAGCTGATGCCATCAGGGCAGAAGCTCTGAAAACCACATGCTGATGGAGCTCCTCAGGTTCAGCAACAGCCTGGCTACTGCCTGCAGCTGAGAGTGGACACAGCAGGACAAGCAACAAAGAAGGCACATGGAACAGCTCAATATGAAGAGAAGGACTAGGATAGAGGTGAGAAGGGGGCAGGGACTCCAAGCAGGATCAAAGGGTGTTGCCGCAAATCCCTGTCAGTGATGCAATGAGATCATCCGTCCATATGCGGAAGGTTCCCATAGATAATGGAAAAAATTAAGCTTCATGCAACATTCTTGGGTTTAAAGATAGTCAGTCTTAGTACCTAAACGAAATAATTTACTTGAGTTTTTTAACTGTTCAGTTTCCAACATTTAAAAGTACCTATATAGGACCATGCTCCACAGTTTATTTAAAGTCCTCTCTGATATTTTCACGGTGCTGATTCTAATAAATCCTGACGAAGAGATATTTGCTGATATTTATTATTTGCCATCAAAATACCGTTTATACTCTTAATGCAATTTCACCTTAATGTCCATATTTAAAACACTCTGACAGATCGAGTGATGCAGTTATATTTCATCCAGTAAACCTACACTCATTTAACTGAAACCAGAATTAAATCTCATATCCCTGTGAAGACATGATTTGTGCTTTCCTTTTCCTTTCTTACCTACTGAAATAATCTATCAAAGCATTGCAACATATTCCCCTTAAACCCATTTTCTTCCCAACACAGAAAAAAAGCATCCTTGTGTAAAATAACTGCACCTTAAAAGCACAGAACCTAGAGAACTTCTGTGACTTTGCAATGCTTACAGGGTGAATAATAATAAAAATACATTGGTAAATAAATTGTTACAGCTGGCAACACCCCTGATGCAGAGTGACTCATCCTGTGTGGCAGGAGTGGCCTGGAAGGAAAGACAGACTATTTGATAGGATGGACACCTACAGTTAACCTACTGTAAAATAGGAGTATTTGTGGATAAGGTTCATGACTGTGCTGGGCTCAGACACACATATTGACTGTAAGTTAATTGTTACTGTAAGTTAGCTGTCGAAGTGGGTATATTCTTACTTCAGTTCTTTTTTGACATACACAGATTGGGTTAAATGATTGAGAACAAGTGGGGAGAGACTAAGAACAAAGAGAAGAATTGCAAAAAAGGAAAAGCAACATAAATACCTGATAGTAAATAGCTTTTATAAAAGCAACTCTTACAGGAAATTCTGTCAGCTCTCAGAAGGCCAGAACTCCCAAGGCTGGCAGTCTTCCTCTTAGAATAGACCCCTTTAAAAAAAAAAAAAAAAGAAAAAAGAAAAACAGTGTTTTCTTTCCTTTTGATTAAAAAAAATGCAACAATGTTGTATGTGCCCACAAGCAAGTCAAAATAAGTAATTAGGAGCACTGTTGGCCTCTGTCCTTCTACAGCAGCTCAAAACAAGCGCTAGCACACCTATGCACCAAGATATTTGACCCATTTGGGGCTTAAGAGGTCCAGAATGTTTTTCGCAAAAGTCATTCATTTTCATTTTCAGTCTTCCCATACTGATTTAGCATCAGCATTTGTTCAAGGACAATATGCATGCATATAGGAAAGGAAAATGCTAAGGAAAAACTCAGAAATTTCAGACTGTGATAGCAGACCTTGGTTGCTCCATGTGTGTCAATTATTAAAACAGGTAAAAGTAACGCCCACAGAGGAAAAAAAACCCTGCTTTTGCTAATAAAAGTAAATAGATAGTTTTAGGATCCCCAAATTAAAACTATTGTACACCCCAACATCTCATTACCAGTACACAGATGTCAGTTTACACTAAAAAATGAAGGACAGAAAAGCCCTGTGCTCACCATCAGCTTCATAGAATTGTCAGCCAGTGGAGGAGCCACCCAAGCAAGCTTAGGAAATGTCACTTGTCATAATCTGTCTGGTTTGGGCAACATAAGAAGCTTCCAGCAGCTTCCTGCCCTGCTTTCTGTCATGCAGGGGGCCTCTCGCTGGCCCCACCGCTTTTCTCAGCAGACACAATCAAAACAACAGTAATCACAGCAGACATCCACCCCCCTCCCCGGCCACCAAACAGCCAAAAAGACTTAAAAGAAAGCAAGTGAGCCAGCAGATCCACTAAAGAGTTGGTGAGAAAGAGTCAAAATTCAGAAAGGCTGGGTGACAAAACTCAGTTGCTTTTACAGGTGAATGCAAAAAGAAACCCCTCTCCAGTCTCCAGTAGAACACTGAGGACTAACGCAGCACAGGATTGATGTCACAATGTATGAGATATGCAATTTTGTATTAAAATAGGGCTTAAAGCCATCCTGCTTAGGATAAATTCTTCCACAATCAAGGACAAGTGTGAAAGGAATGTAAAATTGTTTGGTAAATGGCCTGAGGTATTCACAATCTGTACAAATACAGAGTAAGTCAGACAACCATACTACTTACTAAATATTCATATCTCATCATGATTTTATGGAAGCAAAAAGTTACTGCAATCTTATTAATAGAACTGAAAAACAGAGCTATTATTAGACATGAAAGCAGAAGGTATTTCATAAAATGGTTTATTTAGGTTTGACTTTCTTCATCACTCTTTTGCAGAATGTCCTAAATAATCTTGTACAGCAACTGTGGGTACTTGCTGTAAAGGTGAATAAAAATATATCTCTGAATCTGTTCATGTGAGGTAAGCTGCTTCTTTACAAGTTTCTGCAAACCCTGGAGAAATGAAAGATGTAAGTGGATTATTTTATCTCTTTTCTCAAGTGAGTCTGGGATGTAGCCTCATTTGCTCTTCTAAATACTGGTAATGTTGGGAAAAATGTGCTAAAACAAAAAAAAAAAAAACATGAAAGGCCTGTGCAGCTTTTAATCTTCCTATTGTAGATTCAAACACAGCCCATCCTTTTAACTTTTTTCATGTATATAAACTGAATTTGTAATCTTTTATTCCTAGCAGGTAAGATTTCTATATTTTATCTTTACTCCCTGCTTTTATTCTGCTGTGTAGCCCTGTGTGGAATTTAATCAAACACATCTTGCAGTCTACATTAGACTGTGGCAGTAACATCAAGACCCTAGCCAACTCATGTGGGTGAGGGTCTGCAGTGATGCAGAGTCCCCAGGCAGGTGCAAAGGAGAGCCCCTTTATTTGCAAAAACCAGGCCTTTTTAAGCAGTTAGCCTGTTATCAGTTACATAGTTTTAAAGCATAACAAACGTAATTCAACCAACCACCATACACCACGATGTGAACACGTGATGATTATATAACTTGTTTTTCTATCCCTAATTCAGCTGAGTCTCTTTCCCACAGTCCTTTTCTACTTGGCCGAAGTAACAGGCCTGAGCCATGATTTTACAAGGCCTTCCTTTTGTAAAGTTTTACTTATTGGTAACAAACCCAAACTATACTCCCTTCCCCTCTCTAAGCCCTCCCCTCGCCTGTCCCATACCTTTCCCATGGAGAAAGAGACATGCATAGATAGGTGCGTTCAGCCTTGAAACATCCAATGGATCCTCTTGGAGATGTTCCTCCGCATTTCTTTTCCCTTCCCTTCTCACTCCCATTCTCAGACAGAACACCAGCACTGCATAGATGGGGATTAGATTTATTTCTGTATGGTATTAAATTTATAGTATAGAGATACTAAATTCTCTGGGAATTTAGCCACGATCATCCTTGCGCTACAGGGTCCGCTGATGGATTCTCTGCCACCAAAAAATTCCAGCAATATTTAGGTTTCCAACATGCCAATGAAGTTTGCTTTGTAAAGAGCAGGACTCATTTACCCAAATCCATTTGGATAATGCCTGAGTCCTGTTCTTCACCAACTTGCTTGGCTACACAAATCCTTCAAATGCATGAGCTGAGGCTGTTTACACTACACCAAAACATTCCCAGTGAAGCTATCTTTCAAGCCTGATAAAATGCATCCCAGAAAGTAGTGTGTGTCTTGGAGGTGGTCATGGGAATCTCACCATGTAGGGTGCATGACCACAATGAAATTGTTTAACAACTTCCTGTTTTTCCAGCAGAATTCCCAAGATTGTTTCAACAGAAAGCTGGCTAACTTCTTTTGCCAAGGAACAACAGGGATGAAACTGTCATCCCAGTCCGTTCTTTATAATTTATGGTCACAGCCTGTCTTTTCATGGCATCATCTGCCAATCAGTCTTGTCATGACTATAATTCCATTAGCAGTGAATTGTGATGTTCTATCATTTGTAAAAACCTTCATTTCTTCATACATGATGGCTCTTGAAAGCAACCTTGGTTCAAGTGTCTCCCTCATTACAAGAGTTCACCTTTTTCAGTCTGATGTTCTTTAAGCCTAGTTTTCATGGACTTTCCTTTGCTTTTCAAAAACAAAAGAAAAAAGCAGTCTCTGAGAAACTCCATCTTCTTTTAGATCTTCCTTTTTCCTGTAAAAAACCTGTAATGCCTTGTATACTTTATGCTCTTAGCCTAAGGTCTCTCTTAGCCAGGGGACTCATCCAAGGTCAGCTCAATCATCTAATGGAGGAGCCATTCAAGGAGATGCTCAAGGTCAGTCCGGACAGGGCTCTGAACCACTTGATCTAGTGGACAGTGTCCCTGCTCACTGCAGGGTGGTTGGACTAGATGGCCTTTAAGTTCTTTTCCAACTCAAACCACCCTGTGTTTCTCTGACAGTCAATTGAGAAAGCCAGTCTTTTCGATTAAGGACTTTGAGCAGAGCTTCTGTTTCTCCTGCTAAATAAATAGTTTATCTTGACAAGCAAGCTGCAGTTTGGTTTGTTGTTATGCCAGAAGAGTTAAACCTGGATGACCAGCTGGAGGCTGGGAACACTAGCATGTAATTTTGGGATCTGGAGATCACTGATCTGCCCCAGCTGCTTGTCCCTTCCCACATAGCTCAACAACTTGTTTCTGCTCCCACATGGAGTTAAGGCAGAGCTGCTTCCCTGACACATGGCAGGAAGAATACAGTGAAGGGTGAGCAGCTTCAGGGAATCTGACCTACAGGGCTGCTTTCAGGATACATACCCATGTCCTTCGCTGTCTGTCAGCATGTCCCACTTCTAGTCTTGGTACCCCCAGCTCACTATGTCCTCCCCTGCATCGCTCTGTTGATGGTCAGACAATTACCAGTTCAGAGGACAGAAGAGACATTCTCTGAACTCAAAGCCCCCCTTCCAGCAAAGACTAAATAGACAAAAGAAGCCATTGAGAGAAAATCTGTTTGGTCTCTGTAGCCAAGAACCAGATTTAAGAAAAAAAAATACTTTGAATGAACAGAATCTTCTAAAAATATAGCTATTAGCTCTACAGAGTGTCTGCAAAGCTACAGAGCATACATGAACTGCAATTTTCAGAGGTTTCTAACTTAGCCATCCTTAGATAGATGCTCGCAAGAACACTGAAAGCTTATTTTTAACATCAATACTATCCCCATGTCAAATTGCTGTTCAGATCAAACAGTCACTGTAAAATAAGTACAGTAGTTTTTATATAAATTGCATGGGCAAAATAGAAGAAAGCACTGAATTTACAATTAATCCTGATCCATCAGGCAGAGTGTTGGAACCTCATTCACTGGGAGGAACTGAATTCCTGTTTCCTTCTGTACCCATATTTTTTTTAATAATAGGAGAATTTTTCCTGCTGGTTTGAGGCATGCAAAATGCTATGTCAACACTCACACGGCTACTTACAGATCATCGAAGCAAAGAGGAAAATCAAGGTTGTTGGAAAGGAAATTATGTTTTTAAACTCATCACTGCATACCATAAACAATGGGAAAATGTATAAAATACTTTATAAATAAACTGTTTCCTGCTAAAGTCTCATTTTTTTCTTTTTGAAGTTCTACTAGCAAACTATCTAAGGAGGAGATTTAAAAATTATTATTCTTATTAAAATAAGAATTCAGTAGGCAAGAAAAAACACAGGTTTTATAGCTGTAGGCTGCATTTTGCCTTCTGGGAACCTCAGCGTACTACCCACATTTTCAACCCTGAAACTCAGTTCATAGAAATATCAGAGGAACAAAGTCAAGTGTTCAGCAAAATGGAGTGATTGCAAAGGGATGGGAAATTCTATACCCTGTATTCTGTTCTTTTAGTTGTCAGATCTTTAAAGAATAGGAAATCTGTAGCTTCTGCAACTGTTATTCATTTCTTCCATTTTGGAGCTCAGGAAAATTTTTACATCATGTGCTTAATTATATTAAAAGCAGTATATTTATTGTATGAAAAGCATTTATCTGAGTACATCAACTGCAACATTCATCTTTGATACAGTAAATTACCTCCAGCTATAAGCCCGTTATTTTAAAATCACAAGAAGAAGCAAAATCAAGATTTAGCATGTTGATTTATTAAACAATGAATTGTAATTGTTTGTGATGGAGTTAACTTACAATAAACACCAAGGGAGGTTGCAGAGGAGAACCTACATCTTTATAGAATGACAATGTCAATCTCTTCTGTTCCTGTTTTCTCACAAAGATTCAGATTCCTGTCAGCAAAAGGTATTTTAAGTAGCATTGAATCTGTTGCAGTGCATTTGTATTGCCCGAGAAGGCTCGGGCAGTGTTCCCGAAACATCTCCCTGTTCTTTCACTTCGGGTGAGAAACTGTGTTTCCCCCATGATCCTTTTCCCCACCTATTTGAACTATGTTAATCCCCATGCCCTAATTGGTCCTTGTATTCCCTGCCCCGATTTCTCCAGTTATGGTTATATTCTAGCAAGTTCTCTGCTACCTAGTTACAGATTGGCTCCCTGTTGTTCTTCCCCACCCCTCTCTGTTGTAATTGGTTTGTTGCATGTCATTTCCCCTTTGTACTGCCCCCTTGAGTTACACCAGTTGGTTACTTTGAATGTATCCCCTCCCCGGCTTCCCCAGTATAGATTACTTTGTAACGCCCAGCTCTGGGCTCTTCACCCCTCCTTCTGTCTGTGCTCCTGAACCTCCGCTCCCCAGAATAAACCTCTTTCTCTCCCGCAAAGAGCCCCTCCTGCCTCTTTTGCCTTCCTCCTGTGCCCTTTTCATCGGTGGGTGTTGCGAGCCCTTCGTGAGCCCTTGCACACCCTCCCACAATAGGAGCAGCCACCGACCACCCGTGACCACAGCCAGGGAAGGGCGTTGACCTCTGGCCAGTGGGCTAGCTTCCTGGCCAGTCAGAGGGTTGCATTATGAATCAACACTGGAGATTTAGGTACTATTTAAAATCACAGAATGCTCTTTAAAATAGCATCTCACTGTGACTGCCCAGTGTCTTTTTAACCTAGAATGTAGCTTTTGTTAGACTACTTTTTCACTTGAGTCATTCTCAAAACACATTTCACACCTCCCCATCAGCCACTGGTTTGTGGTTTGTGGCAACCAGGTTTTTGCCACCTGAACCATTTGACTTCAAAGGTTAAGAAAACAAAAAGGCTCTAGAACATAAACATCTTTATGCAGTAATACATACCACACCATTGCCACCAATACATAAACATACCATTGCCACCAGTGCTTTGGTGAGACTCCCAAAGTTCCAAAATCATATTGGAAACTTTATATGTGTTTGTTCCGCATTTTCCTGTAGTTAAAATTAGGAAATTTACCCGGGTATGCCCATGAGCAGGGAAGGCTGCCTTATTGAATGTTACTGATTTAGCTGACACCACCAGATAACAATTGTATTAATTTTATATCCTTCTTTGAGGGCTTTACAAATCCACAGAAATATTCAGCTTCTCCTTCATTTTGCTGAACTACCCGAGTGTCTTCTTAAAATGAAGTTGGTCATACAACAGGTAAATTCGATTTAATGTATTTTGCCAGCACCACCCTCAGGGTTGCTCCTTTCCAATTAATTTACACAAATATAAATATGGTTCCTCACACAGTACTTTAAAGCATCATAAGCTTCTAGGTAATCACCAAGAGTTCTTTTCAGCTCACCTAAATTTAGGAAGTGTCCAAGGCCAGGTTGGATGGGCTTGGAGCAACCTGGTCTACTAGAAGGTGTCCCTGCCCATGGCAGGGGGTGGAACAAGATGAGCTTTAAGGGCCTTTCCAACCCAAACCATTCTGGGATTCTATGATTCTATTAAAATATTTAAAGTTTTCTTTTTTTTTTTTTCTGCCCCACCTTGTGTTTATGTCTTCCAGTCACTCTTTGCTCTTCCTAGATGTGAGGCCACAAGTCCCAAGGGATCTAAGCAGCAGGAGGCTCTGCTGGTTTGTTAACCTGTAAAACTCAGGCTGGAAAGCTTTTACTCATTTTCACCTCATCTCCAGCTCACCTGTGGACAAGTACAGGTACCCCCGTTTTAATAAATTCCATTTCTCAGGACAAGAGGCAACAACAACTGTTCCCTCACTGGAAGCCACCTGGCCAGGTCCCAGTTTAGCAACATCTGGTTTTCCAAACGGAGAAAACAGAATGAACAACACAGCACAAACAGATGGCACATGACTTTGTTAGTCCCTTGAAGTATATAGCAGACATTCAGCATTTTTCTTATATTTAATCCAAGTACTCTCACTCACATTCCCTTCCAGGTTGCAGTTGGGATGGCAGATATTCTCCCAGTGTGTTACTCTCCTTGCATCTGTGGTGGGGATTGCCTATTTAGATACTTTGTGACCACTTTGAACTCTCCCCAAATTTTTAACAGGGGAAAAATGCTGGATGTGAGATTTGGGTACAATTTAGAAGTAATCTTTTCATTAGGATACACAGAAATAACAGAAATGTTTTTATATAAATGTATTTGCAGCCACTATGTGTTCAGGTCTTTTCCTTCCCTTATTTATTTACAATGATTTTTAAGCCCTCTTCAGTGAATGCTTTCTGCAGATGTGGTTTTACCAAAATTGCTTTCCTGACAAAGATCATTGACATTTACAAACCAGACCTGAGTCCTTAATTAAGTTTACAGTAACTCCTCCTCCATGGGTCTCTTCTGGAGAGTCTCTACTCAGTTTAAAGGTCACCTTGACTGAGGCTGAACCTGGAAATCAGTCCAAAAGCAAAGGCCCAATGGAAGCTGGAAGCAAAGTAAGTTACGTAATGTGGGAAAGCCAAGTAAGTTACTTGCATTGTTTAGACAACTTTGGATATATGAAGTCACAGGCAATGAGGAAAGGAACCATCATTTAAAAAGTAAATGCGGAAACCAGCATTTGGGACAGCTTCAATGCTCTTTGTTGCACACTTCTAGATGTTGGTTACTATGGCTACCTGACATAGCCATTCTTTTTAATGTATATTTTTTAATATTTTTGAGTCTAGGTAAGTATTGTACCTGGAAAGAATTGCAGGAGGATAATATGCTGTTCTCACAAATGCTGATTTTTGGTTTACATTACAGAGCATTTATTTAAGTAGCTTCGTGAGCTGAATCACAAGATCATACAGCTATGTCTATCTTTCTGTTTCTTCGTACGCCTGGCGATGTTAATGTCACATTGCTCAGAAACTTCTCTGGCTCAGCTGACCTCATGCAGAAATGTCTATCAGCTTGTAGTTGCTCCATCCTTGGCTGTACAGAAATCTCTGCCCTTAGTCTCCTCAATCCAGCTATGTGTCTTGTTCCCACCTTGCTGTTCTTATTCCAGAGGCGTTGTTACATGTTGCTTTACTATTCTCGGTGCATAGCGTTTTAAAGGCTATAGCAATTTATCTCGAGAGATGACAGGATGTTTTAAAACATCTTTTTGGTCAAAAATATCAAGTAGGCAACATTGGCATGGATCCTGATGACTCTCGTGATTGAGAGCCATTCAGGGACATAAAGGTTGTTGTTACATTGGCTTTGTCCCAGTGATAAATTTAAAGTGACACTTTAAAGTAACTTTACAGTCACTTACGGTGACACAATCAGTCTGAATCCCAGAGATGTTTCTTTGGGAAAAAAAACAAAACGAAATTGTTTTAAAACTGTCGAGTGAATGCGACTGGGAACACTCAAACACAAAACTTCTGAGTTTTGAAAAAGTTATTCTTGGACTTTGTCCTGAGTGAGGGAAGAAGAAGAAATAGTAATCTGAAGGTCTTGAGAGTCTGCAAACCTGAAAATGCTTTCACATTCAGCTGTTGATTTGTTTTGCTTATTGGTGCTGCACCCTTTGAATAAAGATTATCAAACAGCAGCCTGCAATTTGTAAGCTGTTTCTGCTCAGAGTTTGGCTTTGTTTTTCTCCCTTTGTTATATGTTACAGCCAGCTTAAAAAATTGCAAAACCTCACAGCAGAGCAGGTGAGGGCCTTACAGAACCCTCTACTCATCTGTTTAATAGAGAGGTGTTGCTGTTTTGGGGACAAACTGATACAGAGACTTGCTCTGATTCTCCCATTGTCTGGTGATGATGGTGATCCTTAGCAGTCATTAGCATGTGCAGAGGAACATCTTTCTGCACAGTTTATCCTAATTTACATCAAAACAAGATCAATGTATGTTGCATGTTCAACTTTTACCTAATATCCATGTCCTGTTGTAGATACTTTGTGAACCATTACCAGTATGATCGTTCGAACATGGGCATTCCTACTGAAAACAAGGAAAAGTCGTAGGAAGCAAAGTTATCTTTGTTTATATAACAAAGGTATCTTCCATAACTGATGCACTAGAGATGTTCCTGAGGCCGACAGCCTCTCCAGTGCCTCTCCTGGCATAGGAAAGTTTCAAGTTCCTTAGCAAGCCCTCGGAAAGACACCGTTTGTCTCTGCTGTGGGCAGCATTGGTGCAGGATGAAGATGCTGACCCACTGCTGTCTATTTCTGGTCTGTTCTTTTTGATCAGCATGGCTTAGCCTATCTTTACTTCATTGTCCTTGCTCATCTTCTTTACCAGCACAGCAGGGCCACTGTGCTTCTGCTGGGTTCATAGAAGAGCATCTCTCCCATATGACTGCACAGAACCAGCCTCTATAGACACAGATGTGGTATTTTTTACCCCCTCTTCTTTCTCCTCTTGTGGCAGACTGCTGCCACACCCAAATGATGAGCGAAGCCAAATTCCATTCCAGAAGCATTGCTGAGCCTCCTGTGAGCAGCCTGCCAGCTCCCCTAGCCAAAGCAAATGTCTGCAGTAGCCCTAAGGGAGGGGGATGAACCATTTTATGGCAGCTGTAAAAGGCCACGGAGTAAACACCAGTGCTACTGCTCATCTGCTCTCCCAGTGATCCAAGCAGCTTGGATGTGTGCGTAGTTTGCATGAGAGACAGTGGTTCAAAGCTCTCTCCTGGCTTTGTGAGATTCACATTACAAACTAGAGAATTAGCAAAATTTAGTTCATTAATTTGGGTTTATTCTATCCAGTGGGAGACTGGTTATTCTATTTGAGATGAGTCTCAAGACCTGCAACAGTTGAAAACTTTTGTCTGAAAATACACATTCTGCCTTTCCTGCATAAATCCATGCAAGGCTTTTGGGCTTCTTTGTTTACAAGCATGAGGGCATTCTAGATTATAAATATCTAAAAGTCTAAAGTTGTCTCACATTCAGGGATGTACTAGAAAACTTCTCATTTGGATCCTCCCAAGAGCAAAACCAGGCAGTTTGAATTACTGTGCCTAATTTTTGTATTATGAGTTTAGTATGCCTTTCCTTCTGCTTCCACAGTGGTCCTTGCAGAGTGTTTACAGGTTCTCACTTCCTTCAGCTTTATCTCTGTAGGGACGTATTCAGGAGATGCCTTGGAACAGCCAATAATGTGACTGGATCTCAAATTCTTCTCTTTAAGAGAGTTTTGCTTATTTTGTGTGCAACTGACCGTGTTCTGCAGTAGAACAGGTAAGTTTTACTGTCCTGGAATGCTTCTTGCTCTTCCCGTTCCCCCATGAATAGATAGTTATGCCAGGATTTTATCTCATTTGGTTATATTTTTTTGCAGTCTTTCCATATTAGGAAAATTATTTGCAAGCTTTTACATGTCAGTTAAAAAAAAATACAACTTTTTACTTATCTCTATGGCTGTTGTATCCCCTTACCACGATGTAATGATACCCATGATACCCTTTGCATTCTTCAGTAACACGATTTGGAGGGGCTGAGATGACAATTGAATTTGAAATAGTCAGGTCATGTTGAGGAACTCCTCATGCTGCAGTGCAACCTATGTTAAAAAGTATCTGGAAACATGTAAGATCTTGTCTTTGGAGTGGATTAATTATCAAAGTAATGTTAAAGAAGAACTGGCAGCTGGAGAAGCTGATAAATACAGGAAAAAGTGACCTAGTCAGGTTTTCTGAACTGCTGAAGATGTGGAGGAACTATGTCTCTGGTAATCCTTCTGAGTCATCAGCTACCTGAAAATTTAGGGGAAAAACAGGAAGAAAAAATATTAAAATTCCAAGGTATATTTAACACTTGCTATCCTTAAAAACTGACTTTTTGCTAACAAGTGCTCAGATCTATTTTAAAAGTTGCCTTTTTTTAATCAGATGTCTTCTTTGTTTAACACAGAGCCTGCATGGTACCCACTGCACGCTCCACTGATTTTCTACCATCCTTACTTATTTTCCATAAATAAATCTTACATTCAATACAATACTACATATAATTAACATTTCCAGCATCATCTCTGAGTAGTTTTCAAATGAAAGTGAAATGTATCATTCCACCACTTATAGTGAGCAGGGTGCTTTTGCCATGATTTTAGAGGTAAGGATTAAGGTAAAAATTGTTCCATGGGGAAAGAAGATTGTTTGGGTTGAACAGTCTGGGGCTTGTTTTCCAGGTTACCTAGCACTTGGTAAGTACTCTGAAACTGCAGTTTTCCTTGCCTGCATATTCATGGGATAACACACATGTGACTTGCACATTGCATACAGAATATAAAGGATGTACAATTATTGGGAAATTGGGTTAAATTTGTTTGGAATTACATGGTGTTATAGATGAAAGGTACTGAGAGTTGGCTTTCATATATAAGTTTGCGGTTTGCTGTTTCATCAGTGTTAATGTGTTAGTAAGTTGAGTGTTTGTCAACGTTAATGTGTAATGAGTTGATTGTTCGGGTATTCAACTGTTGATGTAATGTTGGTTAGATCATCCAAAGAGGCTGCTGTATGCAAGGAATGGGAAGGGAACCTTCCAGAATGGGGGTGTGGAACTCATTAAAATAAGGGAACAAACCAAGAAATATCACTGGACAACTGCCAAACCAATGAGAAGACCCTTGAATGATGATGAGCCCACCCACAAGCCAATTGAGGCACCCTAGAAACCAACGAGCCAATCACAACGTCTCCAGAGGACAGAGCTGAGAGAGGGGCCAGGGCAGATCCTGGGAGTATAAAATATAATATCCCTAACTGAGGCGTGTGCCTCTGACTGCGCCTGTCCTTGGTTATGCACCCAGTGCTGTATCCTTTACTTTGTGTACAGCAGATCGCTGATTGAGGTCTCTTATTGTCAGCTTTTTGTTAATAAATCCTTTAAATTTATGTTGTGAGCCGTGTTTCTCACACATGGGAAATGTGACAGTGTCAAGGAGAAAAATCTCTTCTCTCATGTAAATGAGCATATCAGTTCCTTAATTATGACTTGAGTATGTACCAGAAATACTTTATACTTTAAGAGGGGTTGTAAGGCAGAAATATATTGGGGAAAATATTCTATTTAGTGGCTGGCACCGTGTAATAAAGATTTTTTTGCTTTTTACCGTAATATGTCCTTATATTAGATAACGTACTGTGTTTTAGTCATAACTTTTATATCCCTGACCTTTAGTTGTCCTGAGACTTTTGAGCTCTGATCCAGCGCCTGGTATTTATGGATTCTTTGTTTCACCTTGGTGCCTTAAATTCATGTTCAGCTGGACTAGGAGAACTCCTAATGTCAAAGCCTACCCTCCCTCCCGCTGCAGATGCTCATCCCATACCAGCCAAGCTTGTACTTCAGACAGTGCAAGATTTCTGAGTCATTCCAAGATTTTAAAAAAATTTAAAGTTTATAATGGTGCCTTGAAGATGGTTTATTTTCCCATACCATTTTGGGGGATTTTGATCTGTTTTGTTTGTGCTCTGGGTAGCTGCTCTCCCTGCCCCACACCCATATCCTCCCTGGCTCTGGGACTCTTGCAATGAATGGGAGCCAGGCTGGGGTTTCAAGAGGGAGCTGGGGGCAGGGCGAGAGGCAGCCCTTCCCTTTCGGCAGGGGCTGTTCAAGAGGACATGTGCAGCTGGTATCTCCGATCAGGGATCCTGCTGTTTCTGTGGGTTTTGCCTGCTTATTTTTGTTTGATTGGGTTTTTGGGGTTTTTTTGTGTGTGTGTTTGTTTGTTTGTTTATTTGTTCGTTTTGGTATTGGTTTTTTTTTTTTGCTTCGGCACTGTGANTGGGCTTGCCGGCTTTTTTTTTTTTTTTTTTCTCTGCTGCTCCGCTTTTGGGGAAGCCCGTACCCAGGACCACCCTCATTTCCTGCTGGGGGGCTGCACCCTTCTCCGTGCAGCCCAGACCCAGGGACCAGCCAGCGCTGGTGAGAAGTCCTGGGGAGTCTCTACCTCCTGCCATGTTTGGAAGCCAGGCTGCTGCTGCCCAGCCTCTACTGCTGCTCAGGGNGGGGGGGGAGAAGCGGGAGGGAGGGGGAGTGTAACGTTCCACAATTTCAATATCTAGCATTTATTCAATTTTTTTTCTTTCTATTTCTGTGCCTTGCAGGCACCCTTATTTTTTGTTAATAAACAGTTTGAGTTTTTTTCACTTTCATGCACTGGTATTCCATTTTTCTCATTGGCAGAAAAAAAGGGAATTATTGAAGCCCTCTCTCTTTAGAGAAAAACACTAATTTCAGAGCATTTTTCTACTAGAATTTGTCTCCTAAACTGAGACACTTGGAAAGCATGACATCACTGGGAGTTTCTCATGTAAGTTTTCTGCTCTGAGACCATCCAGCGGGCCATGCCTGTACATGTCTGTACAGTTCCCACTGCACAGATTTTGGATCATCTGAACTCCTCAAATACTTTCTTGCCACCAAATCCCAGAACTGCTCAGGCCAGCAAAGCAAAGGGGTGAAAAGTAGAGGACAAGCAGAAAACAAATGTAGAGAAATTCTTCAGGAAGGTCACTTATCAGCGCATGGAGTGAGGCAGAGTCCCTGAGTGGGAAAGTGTAGAATTAACCCCCCAATAAACCCACTGTGAAATGGTGATCTGGGTTATATGATACTCAAACTCCAAAGAATTTTGGCCCTATCTATTTGTAAAACAACTGAGCAGCTGAGCACAAAATGAATAACAACTGAAGTGGTTGTTCTGCTGGAATTATACACTGAAAGAGAAATTACCTTCTAAAATGCTTTACAACAAGCAACATCACCAAAACAAACAAACACAAACAAAATCCCCAAAACCAAACAACCAACACTGGAGGTATCTTTTCTTCCTCCTTGGAATCCTTCCTAAACTCCTGCATACCACTTACCACAGGTTTTTTTCAGGACTGGTAGGGCTAGGTAGGACTTCTCAAGGCCAGGTTGGACAGGGCTTTCAGCAACCTGGTCATGGAAGGCATCTATGCCTATGGCAGGGGGGTGGAATGGAATGATTTTTAACATCCCTTCCAACCCAAACCACTCTGTGATTCTATGATTTATGACTGGACCTTTGGCTTTCTGTTCTCCATCTATAGGTAGGAATTTTGGGTCATCATTATAGAAACAGAGCCACATGACTTTATATATTGGTATTATTATTCTTTCTGCTCACCATAATGGAGATTTTCTGCACTTGCCTTCTTTGGAAAGTGCACTGATGCAGTTGGGACAACTCTTACTCCCCTTTCTCCCAAAACATCCCGGTGGCTATTAGTTCCTTTAGGAGAAGGTAAGAGGAAAAGTGAGGAAATACACATCAGGCACTGCCTATGGGTCAGGAGTTGAGATGTGCGTGAAACCAGTAGTTACGGGGAAAAAAAGTAGTTCTCCATATACTTTCCAGTATAGTCTTTCTGAACATCTCTTTGCAGATGGCAGGAGGAAAACTTGGAATTCTGTAATACAGTCCTGGTATCTAAAACCTCTCTACAAAAGGAACCGACTGCAGGAAACAGGGTGGGGCAGATTTATAGATTGCTCTTAAATTGGAAACTTTGCTTTTTTTTTAGTTGCTCAAATGTAGGAAGTGGTGCTCAACTCTTCCCTGTGAGGTGATTTTCCTACAGACCCTCCATTTCAGCAACATAATTTGAATGTGGCTTCAGTAAGTGGTACAGTGGAGACCATGAGGTCATTTTCCCAGGGGAATATGAGGCTGTAAACTTATCCCTGTTAACTGAACATATTATTGGGCTTTAGTATTATGTTCTCTTCTAATTTACCTTTATGAACTGTAGCTCAACACAGTCCTGATTAATGGTTCTCAGCAAATGATAGAGAACTGTTAAGTTCCCCAGGGCTTTTGGTGGGATTAAAAACTTCCAGTGAGAAAATAAACAGCAGAAGAGAGTTTGTTAGCTACTACCTAGGCAAAAAATACTGTGCTGCTGGAATACAGAGAAGAGGAATTCAGTGACAAATCTGTTTCAAATAACACATGTTTATGACAGACAATGTTTGAACTGACAAACTGCTTCCGGGCAGTGATTTCCAGATCTTTTCCCATCAAAGCTGCAGGTGAGCAAACCAGTTCCAGATTTAGAGGGGTCATCTCAAACATTTGGCTTTCAGACATAAATAAAGCCTTATGGTCTTTCATGCTAAGCCACTCACCTTGGTGAAGTTGCACCTGTGACATCAGCTTTCCTCTGGCTGGTACTCCTCACTCTTTTGATTTGGAGGCAGAAAAAAGAGATCAGTTAGTGAGTTGCAATGCTAATTTGCAAGATAAAAATTAAAGTAACTGTCAAGTGTTATTCTTCATATTATGGTTTTGAGGCTATTGTTAATATTACTTTTCTCCTTTTCCACTTCGAACTGGAAAACCAGAAGAAATCATGATTTGTTTCCAAATCCTGTTATGAGAACTCTGTGATATCAAAAGCCAAAAATGTGATATACATGATATACAAACCCAAGGTGCCTCAGGTGGTTGAAGCAGAGAGCAATCAATGGCACCATGGCTCAGGTAGTTCTTCTTGAATTTCAGTAATTCAATATGCTGCACAAGAGCCATGAGTGCTCTGGCACTCTGGCTTTTTGAAGCAAAGCACAGATCCACACACTGGCACAGTAAACTCACTGCAGGCTCCGTTTTTACTGGGAAAGCGTACACGTCATTTCAGGTGAATTTTCGGTTTTCTGTATCCCGGCTGCTTAAGCTCCTCATTAGCATGTCAATCCTTGTTGAGACTGTCCTATTCATCAAATGCAGGCAAGGATTATTGCTTCCCCACTTAACTGGCCATGATGGATTAGGTGTTAAAAACCAGACTGAATGTTAAGCAGTACTTTCATGCTCAACACTCCTTAACATCTAAAGCACTAAGCACATAAATAAAACCGTAAGTTGTCATTTGTAGGTGCTAAGTCCATGTCTCCTTCTCCCTTCACAACCTGCGGCTGAGCTCCAGACACATTTTCATTTTTTTTAACACCTGGCTGTTCCCTTAAGAGCTCATAAACTTTTTTACCAGTTCTTGAAAGCAACATGAAATTAGAATCATAGAGTGTCGCGGCGCGCGCCCGACCACCCTTCAGGGGGTGCCTCGTTGCAGCTGGGCAGAGCGGCGCGACCTTCCCACCGTCGGGCAGGGAGCAGCTGGCTTGCTTCCAGAGCAGGAGGGCTGCCGGGTTCGCACTCAGGGCTCAGCTAGCCCCCCGCTGTTACAGGCGCAGGAGAGGAAGGAGAGACGGAGGGGGCTCTTCAGGGTAAAGCAGGAAAGGTTTTATTCCTCCAGGGCAGAGGTCGCAGGATCACGGGGTCCAGAACACAGGGCGAATGGGGGGCGAAAAGCCCAGTACAACGGTTGCAGAGGGTTAAATCCTAAGTAAAAGGGGAGGGAGATACCTATGAATAAACCAACTGGGGCACTACACACAGGTAGACTGACAATTCGTAAACCAGTAACAGCAACAGTGGGAGGAGAGGGGCAACAAAGAACCAATGAGAGACCGAGCAGCAGAGAAGGTTCCAGGACATTGCAGTGTGTGGAAGGAAACCAATGAGCATAGGGGGATTAACATAATTAACGTAACTGAAGCAAAGGCAACTGGGAGGCACTGAGTTTCTTGCCATGAGTTAAAAGCTATGGAGCTGTGGTGAGGTCCAGCCACTGAACATGTTTGGTGTTTTTGGCCTGAGGTCTCTCAGGCAAACTGATCAGGGCTTGAACCACTGCCACAATAGAGTATCCCGAGCTGGAAGTGACCCACAAGGATCACCAAGCCAAATTCCTGGCCTTGCCCAGGACACTCCAAGGATCACACAAATTTGATCTTTATGTGAATGAACAGGGGTGAGGTGGTGAGCTGTACCCAAAAAGCACAGATGTCTTGGGGAGCTACAAAATTCATCGCCGCATCAGTACCAGAATCAGTGAGACCTCCCAGGGCAACCAGTAGGGTATTAATAGCAACATTTTTTAATCTTTTCTTGCCAGTAATAGGAAATAATAGCTTTACAGTTACAAATTAGAAATAATCCTGTAAATAGACCAAAGATCAACTTCACTCTAAAAAGGGAATTTCTTTAGCTAGGACTTAACATCAAATACCCCAGTAAAACCATTTTCTGCTAGTATCATAGAGTATTGTACATATACTTGATAATCCTTGGCATCCTATTTTCACTTTCTCATCTTGCACCCATCTCTTTGCCTCCTTTTTAAATGCTGACCAGTAACAGCCAGAGGAAATTAGAAAGCTTTAACAGATATTAGATCATAGTCCAGACTTGTGAGTTTGATACTAAAATCAAGTAGTTATTTTTAAAACCACTGGACTTCTGCTTCATGCTTCCAGTTTGGTGCTAGTAACATGACTGAGAACACCATGTGTGAGGGGCAAGCCAAGGAAAGCAGTTTTTGTCTGGATGCAGTGACTACAGATGTGAAAAGATGGCTAATGCTATAGCACATCTTTCAATGTCCATCCCTGCTGACTCCCCCACAGGTTGTTCCTGGGCCCAAACTGGAAAAGAAAAATAATTGGTTTTGGTAATGGTGGCATGGAGTGACAATTTTTCATTCATTCATTCTTCAACCTACAGAAAAGTCTGCATCAGCAGAAGGAAGTATGGGGTTTACTACAGCAGAGCATGAAGGAGATGATACATGCTCCACAGTAAATTAAATTTGGAGATTAGTGTCGATACTCTGTAATTCAGAGCTGGATTAAAGAAGCAGTGCTTCACCCTTACCTAGTTTTCAAGAACTCTTCATGAGAGCACAAAAAATGTTGGACTTGCTTTGCAACCACCACCATCTCCTGCACCCCAGTAAGCACAAATAATTACTGGTTCTGCAGTGGCATTAGTGGGGAGGTGGGGAGGTTAATCTTGTCAGATTTGGTAATGGAACAGGGCTGGAAGGCTTTTTATCCCCTCTGTGTCAATACACTTCTGTGAGCACCAGGCAGCCAGCTGAGCTTCCAGTGTCTGGAATCCAGTGTGCTCCCTTAAAGAACTGTCCTCTTCCACACGGATGTGGAGGAATGAAGCTTGGCTGTTTGGGAATAGTCATGAACACTGTCTTGGATGAAGGGAGCAATTCATGCTTCTGAGATTGCTCCAGGTTCTGCAGAGACCAGCAGCATCACATCAGTCTTGGAAAAGTATTCTATGTTCCTGCATGATCTGGATCACCCGAACAGCTCACCACAGAGGGTCACACAGCATGCAGGAGGCTGGCTGCAAAGGAACCTAGTGCTGCCTGGCATGGTTAGAAAACCACTGCAGCAAAGACTGTTTGCACAGCTTGTTAGATAACAAAGTGAAATTCCCACTGAGCCCAGGATGTGGTTTGGAATCTGTTTGGCAGGACATGGTTTTAGACACTGGTTTCCTCAGAATGCCTTTTATCTCCAGCAATCACAATTAGCAACAGAAGCCTTCAAAATTCAAATCCAAACACAAAATCAAAGGTATAGCATGCAAGTCTTTAGAAATAAACTCTTTATTAAGAATAAAATCATACAACTTGCAGGAAATTCCCTAAGGGCATGATATATTACAGAGCTGTACTTGTACTAAGGAACCAAAAAAAGGCATACAAACTGGGAAGAGGAAGAAAGGAATTTGGGAAGGAAACACACTTTTGTTGAAGTGGCAAGACTTCACTGAACTGCTATCACTACCACCCGCCCCTGCCCGCGTCCCTGTAGCCTCCTCGGTAGCCCCTGCCTGCTCCACAGTATCCTCCCCCTCCTCCTCCTCGGCAGCCACCCGCACCTCCATAGCCTCCCCCAGGACTACCTGGGTATCCTCTTCCTGCTGAGTGCCAGCTGGAGTAGCCACCGTAGCCTCTGCCCCTGTGGCTGGAGCCGCGTCCGTAACCTCCCCAGCCTTGAAGGCCACTGCCATTGTCATAGCGAGCCATCTTGGGCGGGCGGGGGCCATCCCCAAACCTGGCAAAGAACATCATACGCTTGAGGCAATCTTACAAATTCCATCTCCTAAAGACAGGAACTGCCATGATCCTCAGCTAAGCCACCTCAATTTTCTGTGAACACAATACGATGGTTGAACTACAGTTGCACTTTTGCACCTTTTCCACTTCAGAGAAGTTTCCTTTGCTTCAGAAACAAGGCATGGAAACAAGGGGCAACAGAGGGGTGCAAGCCCAGCCAAATCTGTATTTTCTTTCCAGGAAAAGGTTTGCCCAAAATAAGTATGGATTATCTTTTCTTTAAAAGATAATTTGTTTTTTGTGTTTGGAAGAGGGGATGACAGCTTTTATTCCTGAGAGCCATGTGTCCTTGTTGTGGAAACAGGCAGTAATGTCTCTGCATCAGGCTTTGAGTACAAGCAATTCACACGTGCTCAGAGCATGGCACTGAAACCAAAACCTGAAGTCTCCATCCTCACCTCTGAGATCCGGCTCTCACCTTGTGCTAGCAGCCATGAGTGCAATCCCTGCAGCCGCCGGCCGGGACAGCTGCCGGATCACTTTCAGCATCCGCTCGTGTGCAGGGTCCAGCTGCTGGATGATCCCAGGATCTTTGGTCACTTCCACCACGAGAGCCTCCATGGCAGCGCGCAGAGCAGTGATGCAGGCGGCTGCCGCGTGCGGCATCTTCAGCTTGATCCTGCAGCACAAAGAGGGTGTTAGAGCTGCCATGACTTCCAGGGGAGCACCTGGGAAGGAAGAGGTTCTGCAGAGTGGCTTTTCATTGAGCCAGAAACCTACATTCTCATCTCTGAAGTTCTAATTTGTCACTGAGGGAGTGAGAAATTCAGGAGGCAAATCTGAAAGATCCCTAAAATTTGGCATTGTTAAAACGTAACCATTCTTCTGGCAAAATTTGCTCTTGAAATTTAACAAAGGACCATGAAGATGCTCTGAGGGCTGAAACCCCTCTGCTCTGGAGACAGGCTGGGAGAGCTGGGGGTGTTCAGCCTGGAGAAGGGAAGGCTCCAGGGAGGCCTTAGAGCCCGTTCCAGTGCCTAAAGAGGGCTTTCAAAAAGGAGATACAGGCAGATAGCGATAGGACAAGGGGGAATTGTTTTAAACTGATGGAGGGCAGGGTTAGATGGGATATTGGGAAGAAATTCTTCCTTGTAAGGATGGTGAGGGCCCTGGCACAGGTTTCCCAGAGAAGCTGTGGCTGCCCTATCCCTGGAAGTGTCCAAGGCCAGGCCGAACAGGGTTTGGAACAACCCTGTTCTACTGGAAGGTATCCACCTGAGATGAGCTTTAAAGTTCTTTCCAACCCAAACCATTCTGTGATTCTATCATTCTATATTCAGATAAATTCAACATGTAACCTCTTGCATCAAAACAGCAAGATAAAAAAATATAAAGTAAACTGAAAACATGAGGCTGCAAGATTTTGAAAGGTCTAACCCTCAAATTGTTAGCAAATTAAGCTTAAGGAATTCTTTGCCTCTGTTTTACTGACTAGGGGGTAAAAGAAAAAAAACACAACAACCATCCAGATGATATTTGGTGATGGCCATAAAATTTACACTGCCAGAGGCATTTCTCTCCTCAAGCTGTGTTTCTGTGCCTTGAAAACAAGGTTTCCTCAGCCTTTGTCTGAGGAGGAGGTCCAAAACACATAGTGCCTTTTACCTTTCAGTTAAAGAGGAAAAATCCAGCAGTTTTTAAGGAAAATGCCTTGTCCTGTTTTCAGTTTAAGCAGATAATCTGCACGAAACGGGGCTCAAATTAACCCATCCCTTCCGCACAGGAAACAAAGGGGATGCCTTCCCAGCACACCTGTGGCACACGGCTTGCTCTGGGATCCCTGTTCTATAGACATTTGATCTCTGTTAGCTGCACGTCCCCTCAGTCAGGGGGTTGGAACTGGATGAGCTTTGAGGTCCTTTCCAACCCAAACTACTCCATGATTCCATAATTCTGAGCACCAAGGAGATCCATACCAGTTATCCACCAGAATGAGCTCCCCATCTGACAGGACTTTCTTTGAAGCAAAGAGGAGCAGCTGCAGTGGGCTCACCAAGGTCATGGTTTTGGCAGAGATGGCTCTTGTTCGAATCTGCAGGTGAAAGAGGAAAATGGCTCTTGAAATGGAAAACAGAGCTCTACACCTTCCTCTGGACACTGAAACAGGAGAGTTTTGTAAAAAAAAAACCCAAACAACACACAACAAAGCTAGGTATAACATTAGGAAATTACAAGAGCATGTGCACATACAAAATCGAATGCCAGGCAGAGGTTTACAGGGATTCAGCACTGGCTGGTATAAAACCTCAACAAAAACTATCCTCCGTTTTAAAATATTCATTTTCCATGTCTGCAGTCATGCAGCTTTTGCAAGAACCATCTCATGCTTTGCCAGCCTTAAAATGACCAGGGCACATCTGAATTTTCTTCCCACCTTTCAATTACTGGGGCTGTCATGAAAAGCTTTAGTGGGGTCCTACTCATGCAAGTATGGAAGTTGCCAGATGTCCATATAGTCACGGCTGTGTCATGTGACACTGCCACTGAGCTTGAACTTGAACTGAGAATTTGGACAACATCAAGCCAGAGATAACAGCCCTGCTACATGGCTCCTTCCCCTCAATTTAAAGAGGAACAGAAGAGGTACCTAATGGGCAGGGAGAGAGCTGCACACAAATCCTTCCTGCATCCCAGCCTCACCCAGGTGCTGTCTAAGATACTCTTAAGCCACTATCTTGGTCACTCTCCATTTGCTGTGTGTATTTTGGTTTAATAAAGCAAAACTTTTTGAGCTCAAAAGTCTTTTGTTGGGTTTAGGAGAACCTCACTTGAGAGAGATGGTCAAGGTGGATTGAAGGTCTGACCCTCCTGGGATCCTGATACAAAGGGTGAAGAAGAAGCAAAGCCTCACCACAGCTCTGAACTATGGGTTGGGAATCCAGACTGTCAAGACAAAATCCCTGTACCCAAAGGATTTAAAATTCTGGTTATTACCAAACACAAAAACATTGCTTTCCTTTGCTCCTTGAGCAGGAGTAGCTGAGTTCACGATGGCTGTCACTAGAGCACAGGAGAGCTCACAGGGTTCGCAATGGACATGCACAGAACGTACACCAAATTCATAGCATGGAGGAAAAGGTCATGGAGACCTTTCAGGTGATGCTTGGGAAATGTGAATTATCTTTGGGAGATGACACACTACCTACAGGCCAGAAGAGGAGCACCCCATTGCCATATTCCATGTTCCTGTTTTCTCCTTGGATTCCTAAGTAGCAGAAGTGATAAGCGTAAAAATTCTCTGATGCCTAATTAGTACGGAAGAGCTCCTAAAACAAACTCTTAAAGAAGATAATTGTTGCGGAGATTCAAAGATCACTTATGCTGCCTGAGCAGGCTCAGGCAGTGTTCCTGAGGCATCTCCCTGTTCTTTCACTCAGGGTGAGAAACTGTGTTACCCCCATGATCCTTTTCCCCACATATTTGAATTATGTTAATCCCCCTATGCTCATTGGTTTCTCCCACACATGGCAGTGTCCCGGAACCTTCTCTGCTGCGGGGTTCCCCATTGGTTCTTTGTTGCCCCTCTCCTTCCCCTGTTGCTGTTATTGGTTTATGTACTGTCAGTCTGCCTGCGTGTAGTGCCCCAGTTGGTTTGTTCATAGGTATTTCCCTCCCCTCTCCCCGGTACAAAATCCTGTGTAACCCCCTGCTCTGGGCTCTTCGCCCCCCGTTCGCCCTGTGTTCCGGACCCCGCGCCCCCGAGACCTCCGCCTTGGAGGAATAAACCCTTCCCTGCTTTTACCTGAAGAGCCCCCCTCCGTCTCTCATTCCTCTCCTGCACCTATACCACCGGTGGGTTAGCCGGACCCTGAGTGAGAGAACTCGGCAGCCCTCCCACCTTGGAAACAAGCCAGCCGCTCCCGGACCAGCGGCGGGAAGGTCGCGTCACGCCACTCGGCAACGAGGCACCCCAAAGGGGGTTCGGGTGCGCGGGTCGCGACAGGTAATGATTTAGATCTTTCTCTACGACCTGGCTATTGTAACAAAACTCACAGGAACTCTCTGTGCACCTCTCTTTCTACTGAAAGTGGTTGGATGGAAGTTACTAGGAGGCTGAGTGACACCAGGACCATATAACATTTACTTTCTGGAAAGAAAACCAACCAACAAACAACACTTCCCACCTCCCCCACTAAAACAAGCTAAATATTGCAGTCAGGTTTTTTTCTTATGACTTCTTTACCAAAAAGAGCCTCTTGAACCATTTGGCAGCACATGATCAAGAACAAACCCAAAGTCTCTACCTTCTCTCCAAAAATGAAGAAGGGTGACGGATACTTGATGTCCTGGTTGCTGAAAGGGCAGTTGACAGATGATTTGTGGATGAGAGCATTGTGCCCCTCAGTGGTAAGAATCTTCCTCTTCTCCTTGTGGTAGCAGACGTTGGGGTAGACCCCAAAAGCCAGCAGGGAGATTACAACATCCAGGTTGTTATCAGGGCCAGTGTTGTTAAACGGTTGAGTCATCAAACATTCTGTTGGCAGAGAACAGAAGAATAGCTCAAATCCATGGGACATGTATGAGAGCACAGCACAGCTACTTAGGATCCTGGATCAATGCAGAGCTGTTTAGGATCCTGGACCAATGTCTTTTCTGACTGAATCAACTGCTAGATGTGATCTCCAGTGACCTCTGCATTCAGAGCATTTAAGCTCTACATTTGATTTTTAATTTAATGGAGAATGAAAAGCTGAAAAATACTAATACAAAAAGGTATTTTTCTCTCCCAAACTCTTCAAAAACAAAGTGAGATGGGTTTGCCCAGAATGTGCTGTACCACAGTGTGTTTACTGTCATTTGTTTTAGAGACAGATCTTTTGGGAGAGGTTAGAATGGATGTTTTTATTAGTTCATTTGTTACAAACCTCCCCCAGAGTCTCTGTGGCTTGTTTTCAGGTCATCTTGCCCAGAAAGAAAATTATGGATAAATGAAGCAGTGATCCTAACAGGATGAGGAGAAAAAAAATTAGAGGAACTTAAAGAAAAAAAAAAAAAAAGAAAAGGAGGGGAGATAAATATCTGCTTAATCCAGGCAGCCATGCCATTTAACTGAGCTTCTCAGCAACATTAGGAGAATTCAGAACCTGGTCAAGTCGAAGAATTTTTTCTCTAGAAAATGGAATAATTTGGCACACTGCTGCACATCCCTCCTGCAGCACAAAACCAGGAAGTCACAGAACAGAACACTGTTCAGCTCACACAGACTCCCCACTAAGGCCTATGGAAAGAAGGGGGAAAGCACAGCACAGCACATTTTGGAGGTGCAACAAGTGAAGGAGAAGGAAAGTCAGGGAAGTAACACTCTAAGGACAACTGTTTAATAGATCTTTAATCCTGCAGCTCTAACCTCAGCCTCCAAAATCTCCCCGTGTTGCACCACAGCCATCACAACTTTAGGAGAGAACACTAAAATTCCACTTGAACGCAGCTGTAAAGGTGGAGTAGTGTTATGGCAAATCCACTATACTCCCCCGGTGCTTGGATGCTCAACACAGATTATCCTGGTTATTTATTTATCATCTCAGAATGAAAAGTGCGACCATTAAATTACTGAATTTAATCCGAATCACCTTCAGGAAAGCCAGAACTAATAAGTATGTCTTTTAGCTGGACTTTTGCTTCCCAAGTCATTCTGAGAGTGGCCATGCTGAGTCTTTTGTGTTCACAAAATCTTTTCTCTGCTTCTTCACCACCCATTCTGAAAAAAAAAAAAAGAGGGAATTAGAAGCCTGACCAAGGAAAGGAAAAGCTCACCCTGTGTTACCTGTAACTTCCCATCACCTGCTGTGCCAGACAACGTACCTTGCATCATCCCAGGCTTGGAAGACAGAGAGCAAAGCTACATGATCTGAATACCTGGTCCCAGCAAAATTCCTATGGACATAACCCAGGCGTTTGCCTTCATTGATGAAAGGTTCAGGGAAACAGGTAGCTGCAGAGATGGTACATACAGCATCTCCCACACTGAAAGGAACCACAGAAGGGATCAGGATCATTCAGAGTTAGTGCTGCCAGCACCTGCTGCAGGCTGCAGATACCAGGGAAAACGTCTCTGCTAGAGACCTTAGGAATTTGGCCTTTATCTGCTAGAGTTCTTCACTGAAACACTTTCCTGGAAGTGGATGTTAAATTAGCTCTATCTGCCCTCCCCTCCATCCATACACCACCTTCTTCTGGCGAAAAGGACCCTACAGTAATCACAGTGACAAAGAACAGATCTTCTACTAAAGCAAAATGTGGGGATTGGTTTTTCTCCTTATTTCATTGTTAAATTCCGTATCTCCCCACCTCTAGCTCACTGTTATACCTAGGTGTTTCAAGTCCCACTCTTAATTCAGAAACATTCAGCCTCCACTGGTGTCTTACCATTAACTGAATTTCATGACCGCTTTATCGCCTACACTGGAAGTCATTTCTTCTCTGCTCCCACGAAGATTCAGTCACCTCTCCCCAGCTGCAGCATTTATTGCTCATCTAAATGTATTGGTTTTTCTCTCTTGCCCATGTCAAGAGGCTCAGGAACTCAGAGAAACAAGAACAAGACCACTAAGACCACTCAACTTACTAAAAAATACAGCCCATGACCATCATCTTGCCCAAACGAGGTTCAATGGGAAGTTTGGCCAGGATTCTTCCAAGAGGTGTCAACTCATCGTTGGAATCCAGGGCATCAAGCTCTGAAACAAGATCCCTTGTTATCAAAGAGAGTTAGCTAACCCCAGAAACCTTTAGATAAGAAATTCAGACTTTTAGTTTGCTTCTGTACAAAGCCCTATTATACTATTAAACCATCTGTTATCTAATGAATCTAATCTAATTTCTGCCTCAGGAAAATCAAAGGAGCCCTGTCACAACCAGCTGTAGAGTCTTAATTGCCATTGCCAAATCACAGAACCCTCTTCATCAAAAAGAGAACACCAGAAACTCTCTCTTCTTTGAGGCTTTACCTGCCTTCCCCTCCTCCCGTTACGTAAAAATTATCACCTGTATTCATCCTCAAAGCTACCAAAGGTTTTTTCACATTAAAAAAAAAAAGAAGCTTTGTAGCCTTAGCAATTAAACGGGAAAGGAAACGTATAAAGGATTCCTTAGCCACCTTCAAATCATTTTTTCCTGGTATCTATTGAACCCAAAAGCCTAAAGAATACTTTGAAGAATAACGTTTCACCTTCCTAAGAACATACTAGCAGTGTACCTACACTGAAAAATCACAGGCCATCCAGGAAAGGGAGGCACCTGCAGAAACAGCTATTTGGTGTTAGAACCAAAAATGTTTGCCTTTTCCCCTGGCTCTGCAATTCTCAGCTGTACAGTATGAAAAGTACTAATAATTTTCAGAACAGAAAGTCATTAAACCTGACTACATATCCCCAGCTATGTTTTTTTCATTCTGGTCTCCCTCCTGTATGCAAGCAACGTAGGCTTAGCACACAATTCTTCCATAAAATCAACAATCGAACAGATATTTCTGTTGTTAAAAATTGTAGGAAGTGCTTATTTAGTGACACTTACAAGGTGTGGTAAGTTTTGAGGTCAATTTTATGCTTTATATCTAAAGCACAAATTTAGAGTTCTTCCCTGCTCTATTTTATTCATATTCTAGTTAGTTCCCTGAAGAGACTGGGGAGACAACTTAACCCACACGTCAGTTTCTTCTGTTTTTCATGCAGATTTTTAAACTGGAGATTTAATTTCTTGACAAAATCTGAGATCTTGGGTCAGCAAACTGTACAAAGCGGTAATTATTTAATAAACTACCAACCTCTGTTTTTCAGTACTTTTATAGAAGCTTTGTGAATGCCTCAAGCACTGGACTGAGTCTACATCAAACACAGCAGTGCCACAGTTGGAAAACAGGAAGCTGGAAGCTAACGTAAGTTACTGGTAAAACAACAAAACAAGCCTCAAGTTTGAAGGCTCAAGTTTCTTAAAGGAATGACAGTCCATGGGGAATTCAAGTATTTCTTCAGCTGCACAAGCCACTGCCACCCACATGATACCTCCAGGTTGCTGTGTCAGCCAGAATATGCTGCTCCACCAATCCACCCAGAGGTGGTACAGCCATTTGTCAAGAGATCACATACATAGAAAATCACTTGAAGCCAGTTCCACTAGCCCAGGATTACTACATAGCCCCATGGGCACATGAGGATACCTCTCAGCGTGCGTTCTGCTTCAATCACCGCATCCAGAGGGGGCGGCTCAATGGCTTTGGCCAAAAACTGCCCGATTCCTCCCAGCCGCAGCAGTTTGATGCTCAAAGCAATTTCGTGAAGCGGTGTTCGAAACATTTCAGGCGTCATGTGAGTCTGAAGTCTGGAATGAGAACAAAGTCCCATTTCTCTGAACACAGGCTTTGATCACCATGAGGGGTCATTCCACCAGCAGAAACCAGTGCCCTCCAAAGCAAACTCTGTCTCCGAGCCCACCCATCGGCGCTCTCTGTGCTCCTGGAACTTGGGCTCTTCTATCACAAAATTCTGTACTTCTCCATTCTCCTTTGGGGTAAATTTACGCTGGGAATGCACAGAGGGAATAGTCCTCACATCTCCACTGCCCACTGTGGGTTCTAGCATGAGCAGACCACAGAGAGCCTGCAGGGCTGGAGCATAATTCCCAGCATGGCTGTGTCCAGCCCCACATTTGTCCTTTACAAACCTCTCCTACTCTGCTAAGGAAGCTCTCACACTCCTGAGCGACAACCTGCTTTCAGCCTGCCCTACGTAGAAGCACTTTTCTAGTGCAGCTAGAAAAGGTTTCAAAACACCTTGAACAGATACTCTGATTCAGCTGGCACCAGATTTAGATGATTTCTCTCAAAAAACTATCTGTACAAGTCCACAAACACTCTTTCCTAAGCACCAAGAAACTTGTATATTTTGGGTTTATATTCTCTGAAGGAAGGTAACCTTAAAACCATGATTACTTCAGTAGCCTAAAATTAGTTCACTGTCAGAAATTGTTAATTAAATCATTGCACTGTACTCTACAGCAGATCTAAATAAATTTGAGGAATTCAAGGAGAGTTTTTGACCAACTGAGGCTTTCAAGAGGTTACAAAAAGTTGAACATCAAAACACAGCTATGCTGTAACAGCCAGAGAAAGGGGCACTGAAACTTCCAGGAGAGAAATCAGAGTGTAACTAACAGCTGTGTTGCCTTTCCCAACCAGCAAAGAGATTTCCATGGCTCTAGTAATGGAAAAATAGTCTGGCAGAGAGGTCAAAAGTTTCAGCAATATGGAAGGTGCTAGAGCAGCATGAAGGGGCTTCCTGGCCATGGAATGAGGATGGAGAGAAAAGTAACATCTGCCCTCCCTGCTTTTTACCACTTTCATGACAAAATGTCCTGTTACATGGCAAGGCCAGGTGCCGCCAATGTTTGAAGGCAGACTACAGCCTTGTCCCCATTACAAAGCTCTTTTCCTTGCCTCAATTCCCAAGCAGTATTGTTCTCCTCGAGAGGTTCGGTAGGTTGCAGTGACACTCTTAATACAAAAATCATGAACTATTTATCCACCTCATACTATGGATAAAAGCATAACATATGTACATTTTTTTAAGCCAAAGAACTGAGATATTTCGGTGTGAGCCAACATCTTCCATCTCCTCTCTGTGCTTTCTGCAATGATTTCCCCAGTTTGACCCGAAGCGCACCCAACAGTTGAGAGAATTCCCTGAGGGTATTTTATTTCTGGAGACCACAGCCTCACCTCTCAAAGCGAGCTCTACTGCACAAACGGAAACAGAACCCGGCTCGCACACGCCCAGCTCTGCCTTTCCGCTGCTCCAAATTGGTTTTTGATGCCCAGACCGTGGCATAGTTTGTCATGTTGTTGTGAGCAGTGAACAGCTTCACTTTTTGCCTGTTACAGGAAAAACACCACTAAAGATCAAACATCCTTCATCTTAAGCCCTGCTGAATCAGTTCCTATTCTATGGCTTGCAGCCACACTGCTTTTAAGAAGCTTAAGCTAACCCCCGAGCTTTGGTTAGTCAGGCATCAGTCTGGAAACTAAAGCATCACACTCCTTCTAAAGCAGTGCCCCAAACTATTGCACAGAATAATGTTCTCACAACTGCCCAAAAAGCTTAAAATTCTCATTAATTCATGAGTTCTCTGTGTGTAGTTTTCTCAGAGAGCATGCACAGCAAGGCAGGATCTGTAAGAGACTACAAAAATCTTCCTCTTTTCCATCAGCCAGACACTGAGAGTTTGTAAAACTCCTTTGGCAGATGACGTCTATCAAATCAGTGTGGAGACCCAGTGACACCTCACATGAATAGTGCCAGCGTGACCAACGCAGTCCCCTGAGATGCCACCATGGTGTGTCACTGTGCCAACCAGCTAAAGACAATGCTAATTTGTTCTGAGGGAGTTAAGAGTCCTCAAGCTCAGCTCAGGGAGCATGGGAACGCAAGGCACTTCCGTGCGCTCCCAAAACCTCTTTTGCATTCCCAAGGGTAGGATTTATGAAACAAAAAGCTGCTTCACGAACTCACTTGCAAGAGTCGATAACAAAAACCACATCATTGATGGTAACGCTGGTCTCGGCAATACTAGTAGATAAAATAACCTATAAAAACCAGGAAATGCAAAGTGACGTTATTGGGTCTGAAAAAGCTGACAATGCACAGCAAGATAAACTACAGAATTCATAAAAAAAGTCAGCAATACATTCCCCAAAAGCTCAAGAGAACTGCGCACAAAGAAGGCTCCGTACTTTGGTCACTCCAGGAGGCACAGGATCAAACACTCGACGCTGCTCCTCCAGAGGAATCTGGGAATGCAGAGGTAAAATCCTGTACTGGTGGCCTCCTACAACAGGAATACAAGAAGGTTGGTAACTACTACCATGTGAATCTCATTTCTTCTTTCCACAACATAAAAATTTCTGGCCATTCACTCTCACAACAAATTAGCTCCCTAAGCCACGCATCCAATTCCCATCTTCACACAGTCAGTAGTTTCCTTCAGAAAAGATGAAATATAATGAAACAGCTGCTTGTACCAAAGCATGGGTTCATTTCTAGATGCTTCTGCATTGTATAGATTAAGTTCCAGCCAGGTAAGAAAACAAGGACAGCTCCTGGGACATTCAGAGTCCTGATATAAATCAGCAGAGCCTCAATGAGTTCAAAAGAGGTTTCTCTCTCATTCAGCTGCGCCATGGAGTGCTTTGTTTCTGGGCCATATTCATCGCTGCAAATAAGGTTGCAGTTGGCCTACAACAGAAAAATACCACAAAGGAAATAATATAAATTAATTTACTCATACTATGGAGACTGACTGGCCAGGCAAATAAGAAAATGAGATACGTGGGTAGATGCCTTTCAGGAAAAAATGGCCATTTGAAAAAAAATTCAATTAAGTGGCCCAAACAAAAGTTTCAAACCTACAAATTAAAAGTTGAATAAAACTGATAGTTTCTTGACAATGTATGTAAGCATTGACAATATCAACTGCAAGAGAAGAAGGGAGAGAACCTAAATTTTCACCCTAAAAAGGTACCACCAAGGTCATATTTCTCTATTTCTTCTTCCAAGGTTATCAATCTTCACTTTCAAAAGCATTTCGGTTTTAGCTTTAAGGAGAAGTAGGTTGACAAAACATGAGAACCTAAGCTTCAATGAAAAAGAAATTCTTCAGTTTATAAGGACAAGAAGAAAATTCAGTTCCACTGCTGAAGGTAACAGCAATCTCAGATATTAAAAATAGGAAAGCTGCTAAAGATGTTTCACTTCAACAATGCCAAATGAATTACACTCACGCTGGAGTACTAGAAATGGCACTTGTTTAATTTTTCATATTAAAATTCAAACATACATCGTCATCTTCACCACGTTCTTCATCCTTCTCTTTCTTCTTCTTTTCCTTCGGTGGAGGGACAAACTGAGTCATTTGAATGCAATCTTCCAGAAAATAATCTGCAAGGACAGACAGATCATAAGGACTGACTGCCAGAAGCCTGTGCAAGGGAACATAATTCTTTACAACATTTCTCAAGAGTCTCCTGATATAAATCAGGATGTTCCAAAGTATGAAGCCAAGATTGATAAAAACTCAAGCAGTTTCTGGAAGCGCAACCAAGGATTTACCTTGGACAGGAAAGGTTCTCCCATAGACCTCGATGATGGGACAGTTGAAGAAGTATTCACAAAACATACTGGTATCGATGGTGGCAGACATGAGGACAACCCTGATTTCAGGATACGCCTGAATGACATCCCTCAGCACCACCAAAAGAAAGTCAGTCTGCATATAAAGAGAACAGGAGCATCATTAACTTCGTATCTATAAAAAGCAGTATCTTCCCAAGAAACCAGAAGGAATTACACATTTACTGAGCAAGAGAAGTAACAAGTAGAATGAAAGTGTTCTACAGCCAGAAAGAGTTGCCAGTGCTTTATTTTGAAACTACTTCAATGCCTGGGATAAGTGATTTTTAGGATTTCCAGTGTAAAGAAGTGTTTTTCTTTTCTACAAAAATAGTTTGCTTCCTTCCTAACAATACATTACAACCCCAGGTATTTTTAAACTTGGCTTACGTATAAAGTAGCCATAATTCATAAAATAAATAGGAATTACTCAGTGCAGGTGTGTGTGATGTTTGTAGTTCTGTTTAAATATGACATTTATTTAGTTCTGCCATGCAGTTAGTTAGGCAGGCACTTAGCTCAACAAACAAAATTCCAATCTCACTCACAATTTCCGAACTTGTATTTTACATCATTAACATACATTTAATAGATGAAGAGATGCATCAGAAAAATGTGTGTTGCAATTTTATTCAAATGAGTCCCCAATTTCTGTCCAAACAAGCTTAAACAATGTCAGAACTTCATGGTTTCTCTCACTCTTGATATGACAAAGCTGAAAACTATACAGAATAATCAAGGAAAAGCAAATGTTTGCCATTTCAAATTATATACAATACCTCTCCTAATTCTATCATCAACTTGTATTTTACTTAATGTAAACCCTGAATTTCAATGTATCACTATCAAGACTGCTGGTTCTGTTAATACCACCAGTAATACAACAGTGTCAGTAGAAATAGCACTCTGAAATAGCAGTGTCATTCAGTGTGCTCCCCCACTTGGACAAGATGTGTTTGTACTCTGGTGCTCCATTTTCCAGAGAGGACCAGAGGACACAGGGGATCCTAACAGGAAAATAGTCAGAGGGCAGCAAGGAAGCACAGGTCCTTGCTCTGCTAATCAGATAAGGAATAATTAAGAGTTCTAAAAATCTTATCAAAGAAGGAAAACTCATCTGACACTCAGTAAGACACAGTTTCCTCTCGCATGTTGGCTACTACAGACAAACACATATAGAAGTTAAACAGAACAGAAGCAAATAGAGATCAGGACTGTCATCACCAGCTAACTCACGTTAATGTCTCTCTCATGGATCTCATCAACAATGACATGACTGATGCCGCGGATCCCAGTCTCCACCTTTCTCAGAAGAACACCTAAACCAGAGACAGTAGGTAAATGTTCATGTAACAGTTCAACCTTCCCCCTCCCAGCTCCTGGTTTAAAAATCAGGAAGTGTGCAGGCTGTGCAGTCCCTTTTCCAACCCCATCTCTAATTGCCATGCTTTCCTTTGTAGAAGTGACGGCAAGGCTACGAAGCATTACCACAAGAGAGACTCTTCCGTCTTTCCCACCCAATGCTGCTTCCTCTTCTGTCTTTTAAGGACAATCAATATACGGCAATTTTATCTCTTCATGGGATTATTTCTGTGTGCTATCAGACCTATATCATCAGATTTCTGAACAAAAATCTTAAATCTTAATTTTTCTTTGCACAACTCTAATCCAAAAAAACCTTTTCAATCTTCTAAGCAGACTTTACAAAATTTGAATCTAATCGTATTTCTGCTTTTGCTGCTAACTCAGAGTTCAGACTCATGATAAGCTCCAAACATAAGGAAGCAATACAGACCTACAGTGCAGAACATGATGCTGGCATGTGGCCGAGGGAGCACAGACTCGAACCGCACGCTGTACCCACAGCTCTGCCCAGGCTCTTCCCCCCTCTCATAGGACACACGTTCCGCTACAGAAACCGCACTGATCCTCCGGGGCTGAGGGGTGGAAAAGTTTTCCCTAACTTAACAAGGAGGTTTTAGAAGTTTATCACAGCACCATTGAAAGCAATAAAGGAAATTATAAATGCTACAGGTGTCCTGTCCTAAGATTTCTTTACAAAGTAATCGTTAAACATTAATATTGTAACAGCACGGGGTTTTTTTCACAAAGGAGAGATATAAGGATGCATGGCAATCACCAGCTACCATTTCCCAAATCATTTCCCCTTGGTCTGCTGAGAGTTTTCACCTGGGCAAGGTTCAAGCCAGGTTATCCAAATTGTAAGTCCATGCAAGACTAACACTCCAAATGAAAATACACATGATGCTGAGGTTTCTCCTACTTATATTGCTGAGGAGGTACCTTTATGAACCATGTCCTGCAATGATAATAAGGTTCCTCAACACATCCTTCAATCCTTCAAGGCCAGGTTGGATGGGGCTTGGAGCAATCTTGCCTAGTGGGTGGCATTGCTGACCATGGAAGGGTGTTGGAACAAGATGAGCTTTAAGGTCCCCTCCAACCCCAACTATTCCATGGTTCTGTGATTTTATCCTAACTAACAGGTGATTTTTCGTATCTACCACAGAATTGCAGCGGCCACACATTCCTCACCTGTGTCACCACTATGTTGCACTCAGCAGCTCGGTTGGTTCTGATGTATTCATCCAGGATATACTGGGGCACTTGAGTGGTTTTGCCACAACCAGTAGCACCACGGATGACAACAACAGAATTGTGATGGATTGCGTCCAGAATTTCACTTTCAAAATTCTTCAGAGGTAAGGCCTCTCTCTCTTTTTGGATCTGGAAAAAAAAGTCCAGGACATTTCCAAACTCTCCAAAAATCAGCCTGTTCTGCTCCACATCTATACTTTGCCTCACTTTTCTATGCTTTTCCCTTACCCAAAGGAAAAACTGCCAAAGAACAGGTCATAGTTTGTATTTTTTCTTGGCACAGTACAACTCACCCCCACATCCACCCCAGTGGAACATCCAGCACTTCTGATAACGTGGTGTGTATTTGTGCTGAAATCCAGCCTTATACACTTTGTGTTATGTTCAACCCCTTCTGGAAAATAAAGAGCCTAGCGCAAGGATGACAGGTCACAGGAAGCACATTTACCCTCCGTAATTCCTGATCCTGCTCCAGACGGTACATGAAATCACTTTTCAGATCCATGCTTATTTTCTCCGGAGTGAGCTGGAAGTGCAAGACATTATTTGGAGGCTTTTTGACCCCTCTTCTTATCTACATCATAACTTCAGTATCAGATCAGTCACACCAACATCGTGATCCCAAATATCCATAAAGGATCGTTTCCTGCATAACTCCCTGAATCAGTTATGCCTCTGAGCTGTTTTATTTCATTCATTCCAGCATATTAAACATTCATCTCCAAAGAAGTCTCTCAGAAAGACCAATAACACTGAAAAAGAACAATTGTTTAAATTTAAACACTTTGACTGCTTGAGAAACACACTATTCAGCAGGAAGCCAAGAAGATGATTATTCCAACAGGAGTTTTTAATGTAAGTAATGACCTAATGTAAACACAAACCCACCCTTAAAACAGTAGCTGAAAAGGGAAAAGTTTGAAGAGAATTCATCAGGCAACTCCTGTCTTTCAACTGCAAAAGAATTTTGAAGAAACGCAAATTTGTTACCAAAGGGCTAGTAGTTTTTACTGCAAATAAGTCAGCTGTTCCAGTCAGAACTAGCACGGGTAAATCCTGAAGAGATTTGAAGCCAGCTCAAATTACAATGTCCATATTGGTTATGTGTTTTATGCAGCAACAGCTAAATTTACATTACTTCCCTATATTTTAAAAATCAAAATATAACAATCAATACTAAATTAATGTAATTTATGGAAAAAACTCCAGTAGAAAAAGTATTAAATTATTATTTTGGCCATAAGCAATCTGGCTGTTTTAGGAAAATCAAGTTCCTGCCAGGGCAGAGTCTTTTCTGACCAGATTATACCAGTCAGACCAAATCACCCTCTGAACTTGGCATACCAGTAATTCTTTCCCTTCTCCTTCATTCTATCATGCCACATTGTTGCTTTTCATTTGTTCTGGGGTGAATGGGATTAGAAACGACAAAAAGTACGTCAGTTGGTTGCTTGTGTAGTGGCACTGGCTTGGAGCAGCTTTTCCTTCCAGCAAAAGAGTCTGAGGATGGAAGTATGAGAAAGAGAAGCCAGATAATTATAAATGACATGCCCGTGAACTTACCTTGTAATTTCAATTATAAACTTTGTATAAGCTGCACAATAGCAGGCAAAAGGTGAAACAAAGCAGAGAATTGGGACACTCAAGACACCGCTGCTCAAGACCTGATAAAACATGAAGTAAACACAAAGAACTCTCTGCTTCCAGGTCAAGAAGGGAAGAAATTTTATCAGTGGACTGTCTTCTCCTTTGAAATAACTCATAATTTAAATCTTGGGGGTGGGGGAGAAACATTTAGAAGTTCTGGAAGCATGAGGAAATCAAGCAACAGATCCATTTTTAAGCTGTCTTACATTTGCCAGTGGACCTTCATCAATATTGCAGCCAGTCCAAGGGTTCCAGTTGGAATGAGGTGGTGACCAGGGAACAACTCCCATATGACTTTGTCTCTGCGATGGTTCAAAACGGGCCAACTTTCCAACATTGATTAGAACTGGATTACTGGGATCTTCAGGCTATAAATCCAAAAGCAGAGTGGGCAAAGACAGACAAATGATTAAACGAGTAGATGTGATGTTCCATACTGGAGTATCAAACCACACACTCACCAAAGGCACGATCTCCAGGGACAGTTCCCGTATAGTCTTTTGCAGATGATTTTCTAAGTCAGAAGACAGCGACACCTCATAGGGTTCCAACTAGCAAACATTTAAAAACCACATGTCAATATACACAAAAGGACAGGCACTGGAAGCCAGAACTGTGGGCTATTAGAGCTGAACCATTAAACACCTCCTTGTGAAACAAGGCCAAAGAATATCATCAGTTCAGAATTCACATTCTTGAAATGTTCTGCTGACTTTTCATTGAATAAAGATTTGTAGGCTATTTTTAAATACCTGAGTTTAATTTCAGAGGAACGCATTCCCGAACTTGCAACCAAATACCTAAATAACATATATTCCTTGGTATGTGTATATATATGTATATATATTCAAATTGCCAGAAAATGCTCATGTGACAGAGAATTAATCCAAACAGCCGAGCCTAAGCAGAAATATTCAAGCCTGTAGAAAAATTATACTGAAAATAGCATTTGTTACAAATTCTACTTCATTTAATAGAATGTAAAATTAGTTACAGCTCCAATCACGTACACATGAAGTTATATTTCTGATCCAAATCACTCACCAGAACACAAACAGCTGCTAAAGAATAAAAATTATTAATAACTTGTAAGATGTTAAATATGGAGAGCAAACTCTTACCTCACTCCTGTTTATGAGTGCTCCTGTGTTATGAAATGAAAGCAATAATTCCTGTCCCTCCTGCCAAACTCACCGATTCTCCTTTCTTCTTTGTCTGCCCAGAGTAAGGCTCAATGACACCAAGGTGGTAGAGCTGTCTGACCAGGGAAAGGGCACAGGACTGTGCTGCCAGCTTTTTGTTTGATCCGTGCTCGCAACTGAAAATCCCTGCAGCACACAGAGGTCGGAGCTGTAGCAGTGGAGGAGTTAAGCAGCTTCCACAGAAGACACTACTCTGAACTGGGCTCTCTGAGTGCACACTCAGATCAGGTTTCATGGACAGTCTCAAATCTTGATAAATCCAGAATTCCAACATAAAATCTAACCAGGCCACTCCACTGGCCAGCTCACACTGGCTGTGTGATGTTACTTTACTGCTAAGTCCTTTGAAGTTTTTCTGCATGCAGTGCTTAAGGAAGTATGATTATCCAAAACCACTCAGCAACATCATACAAATGATCCTTTACCTCTGGAAGTGGCTCCAACGCATAACTATAATAAACTCTGTACCCACAAATGTTCCTCTATACCAACACCCATCTCTTGCTAAGTTAAAAAATAAATAGGAGCACTTACTTCTGCCCAGCTGTTTCACATAAATGTTCATTTCTGCATTAAAGCTCCTGCAAGAGAAAGAAAGAACACAAAGGTACAATTACCAATAGCTGACACTGCAAAAATATTTACTCTTTCCAATATTTCTAGGCAAAAATCTCTGTCCTCAGTTAGAAACTCTCAATTCATCAATGACCAAGATAAAATATTACTGCTTCTAGTCCCTTTAAGCCCAAGATAGTAGGTAACAGACCTGTCATCAATAGAACCACTACATTTGGTAAGAAGAGTTCTGAACATGCCACTATTCAGCACTGAAATTTAAAGCCACATTATTAGGAAATATGCTCTGAGCTGTCCAAGTTTAAGGCAACAGTTGTTATAAAGCAGGTGGGATGTTAATGTAACATTAACATGCATCCCAATGTACCATTAACTGTATCCTGTATTAGTATTGGTATAACACTAATGTAACCCACTAATAGCCTGTGTTTAATGACTAGATGCAACATTTAATACAGTTACTCTTCTTTTTGCCACACATTTGATCAGCTCAGAGCATAAACAAAACCAAACCAGGTCATTTAGTCAAAAACATGGAACTTATCTGAACAGGAAACAGAATATTTGAATTTGCATGAATTTCCATTCCCTTATTGCCATATTCCAGAAACAGCAAAACTTGAGTAAGAGAGTAACAGAGTTACTCAAAGGCAACTCTGGTAGCAAACCCAACAGTTTGCTTAGTAGACATGTAACCAGTTCAGTTAAAGGTTAACTGGCATATTCATCACAGAATCATAGGATCATGGAACGGTTTGGGTTGGAAGGGATCTTAAAGACCATCTCATTCAAATCCCCTGCCATGGGCAGGGACACTTTCCACCATCCCAGCTTCCTCCAAGCCCTGTTCAACCTGGCCTTGGACACTTCCAGGGACAGGGCAACCACAGCTGCTCTGGGCAACCTATGCCAGAGCCTCACCACCCTCACAGGGAAGAATTCAGGCTTAAAAAAAACACCCTCAACAGAGGAGGACAGAAATCACGATCCATGTTTTTAAGAATCCCAAACCTAAGCCTGTATTTGCCACATGAAATATTAAAGCCAAATTCTTGTAAGACAGGATTTAAACTGGCTAATGTGACTCAAGGCGCATGACTGTAGTTTACTGGACTGAGATCCTCTTTGGAAACTAGGCCTTGGCATTTGCATAGGTGGAGGCTGTGCCTTGCACCTGTATCCTTCTTTTTTTGCTGCAAAGAAACAATAAAAAAGGTTAAGTGAGTGATTTAAATTTCAGGTTAGACCTCCTTCCTGTGCTATCAGCGAACTGACCTTCAGGCACAGTGGCTTCAGGGGTCGAAGGCCACTGGCTCTCAGGGACACAACAGCCACCTAAGACACCGATGACAGTATGTTTCTCAGCCAGGCCTACAGTCAGCATTCAATCTCATTCTCCTCCACCTGAGGGGAGAACAGCAACACCAGAAATCAGGTTGCAGCAGAATCCCACATGATTCCCTAGTCCAGCCTCAGCAGCCTGTGTGTGAGCAGGCACAGGTCTGTGGTGTTGCTCTTCAGCAGGAACAGAAGGAGGCACAGGCATCTCAACACAGAAAAGCCACATCCCATCCCTTAATATGAGCTCATGCTTTGTGTTTTAGGAGAGCCATCTTTATATTTACAACTTATACCCTACTGTCATAGTTAGAAGTTTCCAAATTCAAATTTTTCAGCTATTACTAAGTTCTCAGACCATGAGTATGATTAATTGACCACACACCCCTGAGAGCATGGCTGACATATCTGTTATAACCTGTATCTCTGATCATCACCTCAAAAAAACCCCAAAACAGATTGGCAAGATGCATGACAACTGGTATTTCTTTAAAAAAACCCAACAACCTAAACTATATTATGTCCTCAAAACTCCAAAAACATCCCTCTCCTGTTACACACACCAAAAGGATTAAATCCAACAGTCTCTCAATAAGCCCTACAACACATTAGGATTGTTTCATGCCTATTTGATCTGTTGCAGCAGGTAGTGAATAGCCCCTTCTGCCACTCCATCCAGGGCAATCCACACAACCACACAACCTTCCCCGAACAAAGAGTATATAGGAAACTCTGAAATGCACTCCAGAAGAACAATAACCAGGCTGAGAAACATACTGTCATCTGTATAATTTCATTCTGCTCAAGACTAGATAAATTTAAATACATGGGGTTTAATGCTGCAGAAGCTGTAACAAAAAACGAGCTACACGAATATTCCCTAAGCTACAAGATAAAAGAAATGTTCAGAAAATACACTTGCAACAAGCATAATTTAAATTCCTAGTACTGTACAAACGAACTTTTTATGTCACTCACTTAAGTGAAGGAAATGGCCTTGCCTGAGAGACATAAATTGAGATGAAGTGACTTGAAGACAGGTTTAAAATGAGAATTTACAACTTTCTGCACCAATACACATCTTTTAGATGTTCCAAATTATTGGAAGACTCAATAACAAAAGAATACCATAAGTCCTACAAGTGAGACTCTCTTGAAAGACTGTAATAAGAAAATTCTCTTGTCTTTCTAAAAATATAACTGTCACAGAACACAAGTTTATATAATGCAAAAAAGCCCAACCCCAAACCCAATCAGAAGAATCCAGCAGCAGCAGCATGCCATTGTTTCCGGCCACAAAACATCATTATATTTCAACAGAAATAATACGATGGATGATTTGTAAAGACTGTTCCTAATAGGGATAAAATAATAAAAACCATCAATTCTTTATGCACAATCTGTTATGAACAACTTTCATTTGGGAGAAGCACATGCAAATTCTCTGGTGGAATGGCTAAAAGTCAAGAAAGAGTAATATCCAGCTGGTCTTAACTGAAACTTAAGACTCTCAGAACTCCTGTGGGAAGATTCTGCCAAACTGTTTTTTTCAAAAGAAGATTCCATTGCCAGAAAAGTTAATTATAATAAATATATATAATACAATAGTAATATATATATAATAATAATAATAATAGAAATAAAATTTTCTTTAAGCACATTGCTACATAAGCAAATTTAAGATTTACTTAAAATGCACAAAGGCAAAAACAGTCACAGAACAATTACCACAAGCAATTGAGCTCTCTTTTCACACAAACTGATACCCCAGCAGCTGACTAGAGGACAGAAATCAGTTTAAAAGCTGAATATCCAGAATTTCTCAGAAATTTCTTCAATCCCTCAGATCTCGGCACTGAGGCTCCTCACTCCCATATCAATATTTAGGGATGTTGTTGGTCCTGGCAAGGAACACTTTGGCTCTACGCAGTATGGCAAGTAAGTGTGAACAGCCACTGTCACCAAAAATATTTTGAACCCTTCATACACAGACGGTGACTAAAACTGTCAACCAAACCTGTTGTGATCAGGCCCCATTTCAATGTATTTATATTCTTCCTGGATCTTCTCCTTTTGTAAAAACTGGTTCAGACGTGCCTTGGCATTTTCCAAGGTCCAACCACCGTGAAGATCTGAGTCCACATTTAAGTCCACTTCTGACTCTGAGGTCTAATAAGGAAAAAAAGAGTATCATTTACCAGTTTAAAGATTTTTTACAAGTCTTTAAAGTAATTCACCTGTATGCTATAAAATAATTAAGACATCACAGAAAATGCTAAAAAGTCCTCAGTAATTCCTTATTTTCAGCATAAAATGTCTACACAAAGTCCTGGATGTTCAAACTATCCAGAGTGATTTATTTGTCCCTAGCTTAAACAAATTACCTTTATTAAAAGTCAAAAAGTAAATCTGCAGCTTTAAATCTGCAGCTTAAACTAACAGCAAAATATCAAAAGGAAACTGCAAGCTTGATTATGAATGCAAATAACAAATTAAAGGGGATGAAAGATGCCTATTTAAGAACTAAAGGAGAATGCCACTGCATGACTTACCTCCTGCACTTCTTGCTCCTGTCTCCTGGAGTAATAATCTTGCAAGTTTGCACCCCGATCCCATTGAGCTCCATGACTGCCACAGTTTCCAGGTGCTGCACCTGGTCTGTTGCCTACCACACAGAAAAAAAATAACAATAAAATAAAATAAATAAAATAACTCCCCAAAACATGTTCTTAGCAATGGAGAGGCATTGTCTGGCCATCTTGACAGGCCATGACCAGTCCCTCAGATCTCATGCAGTCATCCACACCTCTGCCTCAAAACTATGACTTTGGTGCCATGTCTGCAGAGTGATGCCATTTGGGGGAGAAATCACCACCAAAATACATTCAAATACACAGAAATTACCGTTTTCAGTCTTACCTACTTCACTTTTTAAAAGTAAATGTGGATGAAGAGGTCCCCCCACAGCTGAACTGGAACCAGTGACACCTCTAGCTGCTTCCTGTCCTCCAGTAGGGATATCACCTGCTGCTGGCTAGGGAAGGGAATGAAGGAAAACCTCAGCACATCAGTACAGAATAAGTCATTTTATTATTTAGCTAGAAACTCTTCAGGCAGTTTAAAGACCTCAGGCAACATCATGCAACAGTTATCCCCAGTAAATATGCAGTAGTTACTACCCAGTAGCAACCCCAGTAGTAACACAACTGTGAATTTTTGAACACTGAACTGTCATGAAACTAATTGGCACAGCAAAACCAAAATAGCAGTCCTTTTCCCATTGTGTTCCACCTAGGCTGATGTGAAGGCAGGGAGGCTGCTTCCACTAAGAAAACTCGTATATCTTCAATGGAGCACTAGAAGAAGATTCTTCCCTCTCAACAGGTAACATGTAACTTCATGCTTAATTTATTTTTTTCTCTAAACTTGCTGTAATGACAGAGTTACCCTCCTCTTCCTCAGCCTTTAAGTGATAGTGACTGCTGAGTGTTCACAAAACATCATAAAAAGCAGTGATCCTGTTACGCACCTGAAGCAATTATGGTTTAAAAAAATTCCAGATTTTCAATGTCTGGTTTGATATATCTGTGATTATTATTTTTGGGTTTGTTTCTGGTTTTTTTTTAAAGCACACAGGATTATATATATAATATATATTATATATATTATATATATTATAACATGGCTCTAAAACTTCACAGTGTCAAGTATGAGTACTCAGCACTTTTAAAGCCAGGCTGCACCTCACAGGGACTCTGAATTCTTTCCAGCCTCATCAGCTTTGCAGCCCAACACGCAGCTGTATTTACCAGATCATCCTACAACATTCAATAGGATGATAATCTCAAAGGTCTTTTCCAACCTAAATGACTCCATGATGCCATGATATTCTGTATGTGCCCCAGCCTTCCAGCAGTGCAAGAAGTCCCTCACATTCATCACTGCACAGGGGCACCAGACTGAACTTCAGGGATGAAACACAACCAGAAGCATGGCAGCACAACAATAGAGTAGTCTTTGGTAAGGAGAAAGAGCAGCTTACTCCAAAAGCAGGAATTTCATCCTTCTTAATTTCATTCACCCGCACTAAGTAGTTGATGAAGTCTCGGGCAGCGTTGCTCTGTGCGTCCTTTTTGTTGGTAGAGTTGCCCATGCCAACATAGTTGAAGCCTTCCACTCGGACCTGCAAGGAACAATACACAGCTCTGACGTGTGCAGCTGAAAGGGGCTTGGAGGCCAGCAACACCAAATGGAACACCAAATCCTGGCTGCTGATAAGTACAGGAGAAATAATTTTACTAAGTATTGTTACATATCATTATATATAGCTATATATTTCTGTAGCTTTTGAAAAGCAAACCCTCACATTCTGAGAACTTCTCCACTCAGAGCACAAGTGCTTCCCAAAATCTTGTGGAAGAAGAAAAATCTATGTAGGAAGGGACCCTGGCAACACACAGCAGCAAACTCTGCCCAAGATCACTTTCCTCAACCTAAATACCAAACCCTTGGACAAGGACAGGAGTGACCTTGTGTCCACTCAGCCATAGCTCCATGTTATTGCACCTACACAGATGTGATTTATTTCTGATTTTTTTTTTTTTTTTACTTTAGAACAGCAGCTCTATACTCTGGACAATGGTACCTCCAACCACACAGTAACCATACAGGATACACAGCCATCCTACCAGGCTGCAAAAATCAGCAAGAGAGATTTTCCAGTGAGACTGATCTTTTCACCTGTTAAGCTTCCATGGATAATCATGGGGCATCAACATATCAAAACCAGTACAATACTTACATATTGTATAATACACAATATATATGTATAGTGTGACTTTCTACCAAAAGCATGGACTGACAGAACAAGGGGGAACAGCTTCACACTGACAGAAGGCAGGATAAGACGGGATATTAGAAAGAAATTTTTCCCTGTGAGCTTGGTAAGGCCCTGGCACAGGTTGCCCAGAGAAGCTGTGGCTGCCCCTTCCCTGGAAGTGTCCAAGGCCAGGTTGGATGGGGCTTGGAGCAACGTGGGATAGTGGAAGGTATCTGTCCATGGCAGGGGATGGGACTGGATGAGCTTTAAGGTCCCTTCCAACCCAAACCATTCCATGATTCTGTGAATGTATCTATTCATACAATCATTCAATCCAAGTATTGCTTAACCAGTTATAATACCGTGAAAACTGCTTTAATGCCACTCTGTTTCTTAGTTTTCTTACTGACATGGAAGACAAACAGGGGAGGGAGGGGTGAAATGACAAATTTAGGGTGTTTAGTGCAAATCCATGGCATCACTCATGAACTGATCTGTTTTACATATGGCCTCACACTTAGTGCCAGCTACCTGTCAGAACCAACCTGAATGCACAGCTCCCACATCCCCAATATCTAGAGGCAGGAGTAAAGTACTATTAGAGCAGTGAAAAGTAGCAACCATTCCAACAAGAATTCTTTAATACATTTCATCTCAAGTTCAAGAGTGAGCCAAAGCTCTTGGCAGAGGTGACATATAGTACCCCTCACTATTTTAACTGCAAGAAGGGTCACACACGGTGCAGAGACACACACCACCCTTAAATAAACCAATCCATTTTCCCTGTAAGAACATCATTCCGGCTTCTTCCCTCCTTTCACTCATTTCACACCGTGCACACGCAGCCAGGACACTGGCTCAAAGCAGCCCAGCCCTTCCTGAGCCCTCGGCTTCCAGTGACTCCCACCCAGGCCGGGCAGGACCCCAGACCCACGGAGCTGACCCCAGGTTCCTTCTGGCAGAGCCCAGACCCCGACAGCACCCTCAGCAGGGCCCCAGGTTCCCTCTGACAGAGCCGCCAGACCTGCTCCCAGACCCCCGGCACTGATCCCACGTTCCCTGGGGCAGAGCCCCGGGTCCGGCCCGGCAGGGTCCTCGGCAACACCCCGAGACCCCTGGTAAAGCCCAGACCCCGTCACGAACCTCAGATCCCCAGCAGGGCGCCACATCCCCTTTGACAGGGTCCTCAGACCCCCGGCGGAGCTTCAGGTCCCTTCCGGAGGCGGACCCAGACTCGCGGCACAGTCCAAGTTTCCTCTGGTAGAGCCCAGGCTCCCGTCACGGCCTCCAATCCCTCAGCACAACCCCCACACGCCCGGCAGGGCCCGGGCAGGGCCCCAGACGCACTCAGGGCCCTTAGATCCCCGACAGAACCCCGGCAACACACCCAGAGCCCGGCAGGGTCCGCCCAGGGCCCCGGAGGGCTCCAGTCCACCTCTGTGTCCCCAAACCCGCGGCACAGCCCTAAGTCCCCCTCATAACTCCCAGCCTCCCACAGGGCGCCCAACCCGCTTCCCCGGCGGGGCAGGCCCGCACCTCGCAGAGGAAGGTCTGCCGGCCGCGGCCGCCGGCGGCGCGGATCTCGTAGGCCGGCATCACCCTCCTCCTGCCGCACCAGGCGTACAGGTAGTTCTTCACGTCCCCCATGGCCGGGCCGGGGGCACCAGTGCACGGCCGCTTGATCCAGCCGGCGGCGGGCCCGCGGCAGCACCACCCGGCAGCGCCTGCGCGCGGCCGGACGGCGACCGGGAGGGACCTGGCAGGTGCCGGGCGCGTTCCCTCCGCCCTCCAGCGCCCCTCGATCGGGTTCCTGTTGGAATAATCATCTTCTTGGCTTCCTGCTGAATAGTGTGTTTCTCAAGCAGTCAAAGTGTTTAAATTTAAACAATTGTTCTTTTTCAGTGTTATTGGTCTTTCTGAGAGACTTCTTTGGAGATGAATGTTTAATACGCTGGAATGAATGAAATAAAACAGCTCAGAGGCATAACTGATTCAGGGAGTTATGCAGGAAACGATCCTTTATGGATATTTGGGATCACGATGTTGGTGTGACTGATCTGATACTGAAGTTATGATGTAGATAAGAAGAGGGGTCAAAAAGCCTCCAAATAATGTCTTGCACTTCCAGCTCACTCCGGAGAAAATAAGCATGGATCTGAAAAGTGATTTCATGTACCGTCTGGAGCAGGATCAGGAATTACGGAGGGTAAATGTGCTTCCTGTGACCTGTCATCCTTGCGCTAGGCTCTTTATTTTCCAGAAGGGGTTGAACATAACACAAAGTGTATAAGGCTGGATTTCAGCACAAATACACACCACGTTATCAGAAGTGCTGGATGTTCCACTGGGGTGGATGTGGGGGTGAGTTGTACTGTGCCAAGAAAAAATACAAACTATGACCTGTTCTTTGGCAGTTTTTCCTTTGGGTAAGGGAAAAGCATAGAAAAGTGAGGCAAAGTATAGATGTGGAGCAGAACAGGCTGATTTTTGGAAAGTTTGGAAATGTCCTGGACTTTTTTTTCCAGATCCAAGAAGAGAGAGAGGCCTTACCTCTGAAGAATTTTGAAAGTGAAATTCTGGACGCAATCCATCACAATTCTGTTGTTGTCATCCGTGGTGCCACTGGTTGTGGCAAAACCACTCAAGTACCCCAGTACATCCTGGATCTCTCTTCCCTCCTTCCAGCCCCCCTGCAATCATTCTTTTCATGAGGAGCAGTCACGGCATGGGATCTCTCGTGTGTCAGCCACAGGGACCATCAGCCAGCAAGAGGTTCAGCCCAGGACACAAAAAAATGCACCTTTCAATCTGATAGCAGGCAACTTGCTCTGGTGAGACCCCACCTGCAGAGCTGCCTCCAGCTCTGTGGCCCCCAACATCAGGACATGGAGCTGCTGGAGCGAGTCCAGAGAAGGCCTTGAGGATGCTCCAAAGGCTAGAGCCCTTCTGCTCTGGAGCCAAGGCTGGGAGAGCTGGGGGTATTCAGCTTGGAGAAGAGAAGGCTCAGGCAAGACCTTAGAGCCCCTTCCAGTGCCTAAAGGGGCTCCAAGAGAGCTGGAGAAGGACTTGGGACAAGGCCTGAAATGACAGGACAAGGGGGGATGGCTTCCCACTGCCAGATGGCAGGGTCAGATATGATATTGGGAAGAAGTTCTTCTTTGTGAGGGTGGTGAGGCCCTGGCACAGGTTGCCCAGAGAAGCTGTGGCTGCCCCATCCCTGAAGGGTCCAAGACCAGCTTGGACAGGGCTTGGAGCAACCAGGGATAGTGCAAGGTGTCCCTGCCCATGGCAGGGGATGGAATGGGACAATTTTAAGGTCCCTTCTATCCCAAACCATTCTAGGTTTCTATAATTCTATGCCTTCCTAACCTGCATGACAGCATTCTGCACTGCCACACAAAGGTGCACAGCTCAGTCATGGCTTTGTTTCTGTCCTAAGGAAAAAAATGGAGAAATACCTGCTTATTAGGGATCCAAAGCTTGCTGTTACAAAAGGGATTTATTTTTTTAATTTTGCATTAAGGTGCATAAACACAGAGATCAGACAGAAGCAGGATTTTACATGCGCAGACAATGTCCCAGCGACTCTGATGAACAGGTACCAGCCTGAGCAACCTGATGGTGTCATACTGTTGTTTAAACCCACAATGTAGTGTCCTCATGGAGAGGACAAAACACCATCCAGCTGAGAGGGGGTAGAGACAGATCTTCCTCCTTTCCAGGCAAAAGTCATCAGCCCTCTCCTCCAACTGGGAAAAAGTTGCTATTTTTTATTAAACAATCCCAGTCAGTCCTGGAATGTGCAGAGCTCCAGGAGAGCAGTGTAAAATGTCAGGCCACATGTGCCCAAACAAAACCAGCCCTAACAGGAAGGGGCTTGGGCACATTGCCAATTCCCTGAAAGAAATCCTGCCTATCATGTAGGGGGATATGCCATATGGCAGAGAATCCCAGAAAAGGAACCTCCCAATCCACATGGAAGTGAACATCATCATAGATGTGGCACTTGGGGATGTGGCTTAGTGGTGGACCCAGGAGTGTCAGGTTAATGGTTGGACCTGATGATCTCAGAGGTCTTTCTCAACCTTAATGATTCCATGACTCTATGATCAGTCACCATCAGGCCACACAATGCTGTCCAGCTTCGCTTTGGCCTTGACGATGAACTCACTGGAGGCATCAACAAGCGGAAGCCGTGGAGGTCCCATGGGAATGCCAGAAACAGAAGTCATTACAGCTTTAGTCTGTGCAACGCCAAAACCTAGGCAGACAAAAGCAAAATCAGGACATTCGCAGACCACTTTCCTTAAAGCAGCCTCAATACAGGTGTCCAAAAAAGCAGCAGTAAAGATTTTCTGTGTAATCCAGTATCAACCAGGCTTCAAGCACTTCTTGGAAGCGAGAACAGGATAATTGAAAAGAGGTAACTGTGCTTGCAGACAGGAACGACACTGCAGTAAAAATTACACCTACTTACTACATTTAGTCATATGTAGGCATCCCCCGATGCAGACTCACACAGAGCCAAGCCTTGGGAGTAGTGACATCCTGCTCTCTGTCCATAGCTCACAACTCCTTATGTACCTCTGGATATTTAGTGTTTGCCTCTTTATCTATAAGGCTAAAAAATAATGCAATTCCTCTGACTTTGAACCCAAGAAATACAACCAGGCTCTAAAGCTCGGCAAGATTCATCAGGGCTTACATATGTACAGCAAACCCACAGTAAACAGTTCTCTTCATTAAATGTCTGATATGATATAATTTAATTTAAACATTTCCTGTCTGTTTCAGTCTCCCTACACCACTCTGTTGGTTTTAATTGCTTTTTATATTTAAACTTGATTTTGTTTCTAGAAATCATTCAATTTTAAAATGTTTTGGCCTTGTACAGCCTTCAAAAAAATTCCTGTTAAATTACAGCAAGGCAGGAGAGAGGAGTATCAGAGCTGTTCTTCTACTTGGGCACCACCATTTCAGAAAATTTACTCTAGAAATAAAGCTGGAAATGAGCTTTTGGAGACAGAAGGAAAAAAACCTAACAAAAAAACCAACCCACAGAAAGAGTCAGGATAAGAACAAGGGCAAATCACAGAGTCACAGCTTTAAATCTGTGAGATTTCACAGCAGAAGGAAGGAAGGGAGAGTGGAATCTGTCAGGGATGCTTGGCCAGCTCCCTTTGTTGAGCTCCCAACTGCTACTAAGTTGGGAAACAGCAGATGCAACAGTTTTTCTCTGCAAAATCTTTCAGGAAGGAAGTTCTAAGACTACAGCAACATGACAGTTTGAAGAGCACAACGTTTGCACTTTTAGACATAATGAGGGAAACAGGCAGTGTTTACCCAGTTTACTTACCCAGTTTGATGACAAAGTTGAGAAATTCTCCAGTAAGAAACTAGAAAAGACCAACAGTAATTTATTAACACCTTCAAATTTGAAGGTGTAAAAGCACCTGAAGCCACTATATTTATATCTTATATCATTGCTCACTTGCACGGATGAGATTAGAGTTGAAGGGTAAGGGTTAAAAGGTCTCGGTTAGAAGGTAGTAAGGAATGGTCAAAAAAGTGAGGAGGGATGAATAACAAAAAGGGGGGTTGAGATGAAAGAATTGTTCTTTAATAAAGCTGCCTCGGTGTGGATGACAGAACCACATGGAGAACAGCCATAGCAAAGCTCGAACAGAAAGAAGGTTGCTCCCAGTGAGGCCCAGGAAGATGCTGTACCTGATACTTCTGTGCCAAGGCAAGGTCTGGCTTTGCAAAGGCTTGCAACATCAGATTGGTTTGTCGGCCCAAATAGTTGTATGTACTGTCAAAAAACCAAACCAAAAATAGAATTGGTAAATGCAAAGAAGGAACTTAAAACCAGTGAAACAAAAGAAGTAACCACAGGCTTTTGCTGTTGATATTGTCATTTTTATGAGAGAAATTTGTGCAATTTACATATGGTGCAATCTACTGTCAAGCATCTGAAGTATCCCAAGCTCCATGGAAGAATTAAGAGAGCCGATTTGTCTTCCCAGTTCTTTCCAAATGGAACTGCTTTTCAAAATTAAAATAAAAAGATATCATCGGGCAATAAGGAAAGTCAATCACTGAATTTTCTAGCTGCTTGTTCATTTCATGGATTGCCTAGGTGGGAACACAGGTATCACGCAGTAATTCATCTAATCAGCCTGATATGAGGGGCAAAGGATAAATTGGAAATTACACTCAGCACAGCCCATTTCCTCACAGACTGCCTATGTGAACTAACAATTTTCACTTCTCTGGGTTTTGGTTCCTTACCCAATGCAGATAGAAGTGATTACCTACTTCAAAAGTTGCCATGAGGATAAAAAGTACGTTGAAACCTTTGGGTCAGCTTAGAAACCACAGCAATGATCACCCAAAGGAATATAATCTGAGATCCTGGGTTATATGACTGTCCCATCACTAGGACTGGGGCTAGATTATGTGTCTGTTTGCCTCTGTACATCCCTATCCTGCAAAATCCTCCATTGCCGTGACTGAAGACAGTCAGGGAAATACTATGCAGATAATGGAAGATAAAACAGCACAGTGTATGTGTGAGGGGAAGAGTCCAAGCCATACTGACCTTCCAACTGCTCCATTTGCCCCTACTGCCAGTGCACCCAACAGTTGCTAGTTTGGGGTGGAGGGAGAAAAAAAAAGGAAAAAAATATTACTTCATGTAATAAAATCAAGGAAAAAAAGGGGTGGTGGGAGTGAGCAGCAAAACTGCCTTGCACTGAGTATCCAGGGTTACTTCTTCCCCAAGGCTGAAGCAAGAGAGTGCCTTAGAAGAAATTACTTTTAAGAGAAGCTTCTTACCTCATCCACCCCATAAAGAAATTCAAACTCCCCTGTTTCATTCTTGTTTATGCACTGTGCCAGGTCCAAGAGGTCCGTGTCACTGAACTTCACACCCTGGAAGGTGGGGATCTGTGCTTTTATCCCATCCAGCAACTCTTCCACACGAACTGTGCAGAACAGCAATCTCATATGAGGGAACACAGGCCTGTTCTGGGAGAGTTCCCTGCCTTGTCCCCAAGAGAAAGACTTCTTATTTTACAAGTTGTTCATTTTCAGCCTAAGCCTAGTAAACTACACAGCTCTAAAACAATGAGTAAGACAACAAAGAGTAAGACTCTTTTACCAGATCAGAAAAAATTTAGGAATGAACCAGCAACAACACATTTAAGACTAAATATAAATCCATGCTTTCAGAAACACCATATAAACTGCTTTCCACAGCAAAATAACCAAAGATCTGTACTCTGTACTTACTCTTCACACCCGTCAGAGGAGGAATGTGATAGTAATAAAATGGCACCTCAGGGGCTTCAGATGCAACCTTCTGTAAGAAAGCAACCAGCTCATCTAGAAGGAAACCATCAGGTATCCCGTAAGAGAAAGAGACTATCCATAGGGAGACAGGGTTCAGATTCACAGGACAGGGGCTGTGGAGAGGCCTCAGCTTGTGCACCACACACAGCAAGTCATACAAAACCCTTCACGTGTCATAAAACATTAAATGTGACATAAATCAGGGGAAGACCTTAAGAAAGGCAAAGACAGTATTTCTTTTAAACCAAACCAGTTTCAGTAGCTCCCACTCATTCTCTTACAGGTGTAACTCAGGCGTGCTCTCACATGTGCCAGACCTGTGTGCCAAGTGGTCTCAGCAGGATCACTTGTGTGCAACAGAAGACAAGGGATGAAGTTCATCTTGACCTCCCTGGGGTATTGCTTGGTGAGGATGATGAACAGGGTTTTGGACAACTTTTTTTGCACCATTTTAGGAATCAAAGAGTTGTTATGGTTGACATTCTTCCTGAGAATCTTGCTCATTGCATCCTTCACAGATCTTAGGCAATTTTCTCATTGACACAAAAGGAAGAAGAATGGCAAAAAACAGTGCGGTACCCTCACTGCCATCCTACTCTCAGCAAAGTTTCTGCTGACTTTTGTGCTGTTCCTTTGTGAGTACCAGTCTGATTGCCACTGACTGTGTCCTGGCTGTCACTATCAGCCATTCTGGCAACTTGCTCTGGTTTCTTCTGGTGCTCTCATATGAACATTTCCATTCAGAATTAATTCAGACAACTTTTAATATTTCTTTTACAAACCTCTACTTCATGTGGTTCTTTTATGTTATTGTCAGGATCTTAAGGACAAAATACTCAGCTTGCAAGTTTTGAGGTAACCTTAGACAGACAGAACCAAACCTGATCACCTCAGTAACAAGAGCCACACCTGTGTATCAGCAGTTGCTCAACTTGGTCAGTGCCCAGCAAGGGTCAGCATGGAACCAGCTGCTTCCTGGTGTGGCCCAGATCAAGCGTGAACCCCAAACTATCCATTCAGAACACAGACTAGTTAGCTAGACTATTCTTTCCAAAAGCAATTCTTCTTTTTACAAAAGGCTAACAAAATACATCCCAAAAGACATCCTTTCCACTTCTTACCAGGACAATTCTGCTCTCATCTTTAAAAAATGCTTCTTGCAGGTTTTGCTTTTCCATTACAGTTGTGCAAACGTTGTCATCAGAATATTTTCCAAAGAAAGTAGATGGCATTTATCTATGATTAAGGTTGGGAGGGCAATGAAAAGGCCTCAGCAATCACATCTACTCACCTTTACTTGTGGGTTTGAAGAAGAAGGGGGCTATGACAGCAATGCCACCAGCACCTATGGCTGCTGCGTGTCTTGCCTATAAAAGAGTGGAAAGTATCTGAGGGTACATCTATTTATCACACACGGAGTGAAAAATATCATATACACACCAGCTCTTGGCATTCTGGCAAATTCAGTGCTCCCACATGAATGATCACATGGTCCAATCTGCACAAAAAAACAAATTCAGAAGATTTTTGGGAGGTTTCAGTGATGGTAGACTACCAGGCTGCCAAAATTACTCACTTCAGCCCAGGTAGCCACAGAACAAGAACCTAAAAAAAGAGTTGAGCCTGTGTTGACCTGATGAGCAGAAACATGGAGAAAATGCTGACAGTGACAAGCGGTGGTGGAAGAAAGAAAACACATTTGTAAACATGAATCACACGTGACTTCTTGCTGTTGTACTTGCAAGGCTGTCAGGAGGGATGAATTTTAGCATTTTATTAGGAAATTGAAATTAAGACCTCAAGTATTTAAGGGGAGGCTGGGAAGAGTGAAGGAAATCAAAGTATATCTTTACTTTCTAAATTTATTTCTCTACAAACCTACCAGAAGAGTTCAACCTCACAGCAGCACCTTTGACTGCTTGTCTGCTCCTGTGAAGGGAATCTTCCATGTTCCAGGCCATCGATCCCATTGCTGTTTTTCTCCTTTATATCCACAGGAGACATGGATATAAAGGCTATGGATCTGGTGTGAAGATCACCAGATCCTTCACACCAGTTTATTTCTCCTCATTATCCTTCTCCCCCAAAACACCTCCTCCTCTGCACATCCTCTGACCCAGCATCCAAGAGAAAGGCAGCACTGAGGGGTACAAGGCTATGACAGGTACAAGAAAGGGAGAATGAAGCTGCAATTGGATACACAGCTGCAGATCCAGACTGAATTATTTCTTCTGTCACTTATTTTGCACCTTTAGAGAAGCAGTTAAGCACTTGACATCCCAGCTTCAGTCACACCAAATAATGTAATACATTAAAAGGTTCAGAAATGCTCTTTATTTGCATTTCTTCTCAAGACTAAGCAAAGGGTACAGTCCTTCTTTTCCAAGCCCTTTCTCATCCCTCCACCTCTCGGTGTACCAAAGAGAAGGACTCTCGCAAGCTCTCTAAGCAGCAGAAACAGACACCAGCTAACTGGCAGTGGCAAAAACATACTTCCGTGATAAAGGACCTGGAGAACAAAGCCCAACAACAAAATACTAAAAAAAAGGCATCAGCACACTTCGTTTTGCAATCAGGCACTATTATAACACAAGATCTAGAATCCCCCATTCCCTCTCAGTTACTTACTTGTCTTTTCCCTGGCACATCCATTCTTCTGCCAACTGCTTCCTCTCCTGGATGCTAAGGGACAGACCTTCTCCTGTTGTGCCATTCACTGTTTCAATGCAACAAAACACAACACACTGGCTGAGGCCTCACCTACACACATCGGTTTCACTGAAGACAAGAACTAACATTTTTGAGTTGGCAAGAATCATTCAGATGAGTCTTCTCTGTCAACACAGTATTGTCCATTCATCTCTGGACATGTCACTTTATGAAGGCACCTTATTTTATCCCCCACAGAAACGGGGTGTGGGCAAAAGCAGATGCCTTAAGTATCCCTTGCACTCTCTCCACTGGTGAATATAAATGGCCAGGATGATCCCACATCCCCATTCCCTCCCACTACGGCTCCTATGAGGTAAGATATCACTGGATTCCCATCCAGGTAAAAGGGCTGTAATGCAGTTTCTATTACTTACCAAAAACGTTCTTCACATTCTGCTCATTTACCAGATAATCCACGTACTGATGAATCACTGGGAGGTTAATCTGTCTGCAATAAAAGGAACCACAGCAACCATTAAGTCCTCACCCACAGTTATTTTAAACTTAGTGATTAAGAAACCAAAAAAAAAAAAAACCCATGTATTTTGAAGCCTTGCATTTGTACATACACAGATTACCCAGAGGTAAGAAACCCTCGACATCTGTTTAACATCTGAGGGTAGCAGCTCAGATTTGAATTCTCTCTTGCAGTTTCTCTTCCTCCTGACAAGTAGTTCGCTGTTCCAAACTTTTATTGGGAATTGCTGCAGGCTTGTCACAGCAAAGAACATTTTTGGGAGATATGAGAGAACAGAAGACACTAAAACCTTTCCCTCTTTTTAGGGAAACAGGAGTCCTTTTGAGACCACAAAATTATTTGTGCAAGTGCTGACAAATGGTTAAACTGCTGGATGGTTATAACTGCTGGATACAGAGAGTGAAACAGCATCCGCTGGATGTGACTTTGACCTCTCTTTCTCATTAAAGGATGAGGAGAGCAACAGAATTCCCTGGCAAAGAGGGGAAATAGAATTCTTGGGTTATCTTCTATGCAAGACAAACTTATTTTGTTTACTAGCGTATAATATTTCACTGTTGTTTTCATTTGTCAAAAATACAGACCAACCCTATGGTCTGGAAGTCAATTCTGATGCCTTGATTGTCTTTACACAGCACTCAAAATTCCATAGATGCCTTCCCAGAACATATCTCACAAGGACCATGCAGTCCACGCAGAGGGCTCAGGTCACTCTCTAAATACCATGCAGTCCAGGCAGAGGGCTCAGATCACTCTCTAAATACCATGCTGCAATAAATTTGAGTAGTAATCAAAAATAAAATGAGAAATCAGTTTCCTTTAAAGCAAGAATCAAAGCAGTGACTGCAATGGAATGAGTTCCCTGACTGGGATGGAGCCATGTTTTTCAGCACTTAAAGTAAAGTTCACTTCTGGAGATCTGTACTAGCAAATCTCCACTGTCTCTCTCAAAAGCACATACAGATCCTGACACACCCCTCACGAGAGCTCAGGGCTCTCTGCTGACTCCAACAGTCTTGCAACATCAAAATGCAGCGAGGGGGTGTCTGTTTGCCACCCCTGCTCTGAAGAAAGCTGAATTTCAAGTTTCAATTTGATGTTATTTTCAAAACTGTGCTGTCCTTGCAGTATTTTCTTCAAGTTTATACCAATTCCCTGCACACATACACACATGACTGCATGCATGACTTAGCTAAGGTACAGAGAAGTCTAAAAGGTCTTCAGATTCTGACAATTATTTTCTAGCCCTTGAGAGCTCTTTTTAACTAGGACTGCAATTTTCTTTAACAAACATGAAAACACTACAATGCTCTACACACGTAACTGTACTATGATTTAATTTGCACCTACAAAGCAACAGAAGAGAAGATATGAGACTGATCCAAACTCTCCAAACCCAGAGTCACAGCATTTGCTGGCAACAGAAAGAAGCAGAGACAAGAGAATGTTACCCTAGTCCTAGTGGGACCAATTTAATTGTTCCCCCAATCTCATCAGAGATCTGACCAAAAAA
>VZTG01006166.1:127133-149100 GCA_013397845.1 Melanocharis versteri | reverse complement strand
AAAAAAAAAAAAAGGCAAGAAAGCAAGCAGATCAGTTCCTAATAAGAAAGAAGGAAAATAGGGGTGAAGGAAACGGTAATCAGTGCAACTCTGACAGCTTACCCATCCGGAGTCATTGGAGTGATGGTAGCAGCTACAAGGCCCTCTAACTTCTTTCGGGGTGTCATTGAGCTGTTTGGAAAAAAAAGGTATAAAACCGATTACCACCTCTGTTCAAGTGCTTCTGCGAAAGTGTAAAAAACCCCGCGGGCGGTGCAGCCGAGCCCGACGGGCTGGAAGGGCGGTTCTGCAGAGACGCGAGACCCAACCATTCCTGAGAGAACGGATGGCGGGGTGGGCAAGNGGTTCCCCCCTCACCTCGATCGGCCGCGCCACGGGCTTCCGGGGCCGCTCCAGCGGCGGCGCGAGAATTGCCGGGAAGGCAGGAGGAGGGGACAGGGGCGGGGGCAGCGGCAGCGGCAGCGGCAGCAGCTGACGACTCTGCACAGCCAGCCCTGCTCAGCCCAGCCTTCCCTCGCCCAGCCCGTGCACAGCCCAGCACCCCCTAGCCCAGCCCAGCCACACCCTCCTCATCTCTTCATCAGCCTCCCCATGTCCAGCCTATCTACACCCAGCCTGCCCTTCTCGAGCCATTCCTCTGCCTGCCCCGCAGCCCCCCATGGCGTCTCAGCACAGCCGCGACCCCCGCGGGCTCCTACCGCCCACACTTTGTGCAAGAGGTAAGGCTGGTTTGGATTATCCATCATTATCTGCAAACTTCAAGATAAAAATAAATAAATGAACATTTAAATATTAATAAATAACAGGATGGAGACAAACGTAAAATCTTGGAATGATTTGGGTTAGAAAGGACCTTAAAAGGTCATCCAGTGCAGGGACACTTTCCACTATCCCAGCTTACTCCAAGCCCTGTTCAACCTGGCCTTGGACACTTCCAGGGATGGGGCAGCCACAGCTGCTCTGGGCAACCTGAGCCAGGGCCTCCCAACCCTCACACGGAGAAATCTCTTCCAAATATCTCACCTAATGTTGTCCTCTCAGCCCTGCTGAGGTGCTGGAAGCACTCCCAATAAGAGTGCAGTGTCCCTGCTCTGGGACACATGGATCCATGTCCCTGGCGAGAAAGGCAAATGGAGCTCAGGCTTTCTGCTCCTCGCATGCAGCCCAACATGTAGTTTTACCAGATGTGTACCATGTCCATTGTGGAGTGTGGGCTCCATGGCAGTCATGCACAGCATAATCCTCCCCATCCCACCAGAACTGCAGCTGGGCCAGGATTCAAATCTGCTCCCAGCAGATCTGACCAGCAGACTACTAGCATCCTGTAAGACAAGGTAATGCCCTGAACAGATTCATAGCAATAAACTTTCTAAAAATATTTTTTAAAGTTTTCTTCAGTGTGCACTTTCAGATCTTCCATTAGAGCGTGTTTTGAGAGGACCCAGTGCCTGCAGAGAGAACAATCCCCTGTTGTGTGATTCAGGAGCACATTTTTCATGTATTCACATAATAACCTCAGGAGTTTGGGGCTGTGGTATTCCTCCTCCACTCCAAAATATGCTCAGCGTGGGCTGTTTGCATACAGAGATCACTTTCTCTGGGTTTTGGCCTTATTAGCAGCTCCTTACAAAGCACATGTATTTCCCTTTTCTTAGAAGGTCATCTTATTCTTCCAGAAATCCCCTTTCTCTACACTCTTCCATTCCCACGGGAAATTCCCCTTTCTCCAGGCTCAATAGTTCCAGCTCTTGCAACCTCTTCCACCTCCCCAAAGCACCAGTGTATTTCTGGAAGTTCACAGACCATTTAGTGCTAGAGCCATTTACCGGAAGTCCACAAGATTTCCTGAGTATTTTAGTGCAGTTTTAGTGCTACTTTATGGTGTTGACAGCACAGGAGAGAAGCTTTACAGTAGCCTGGAGAAGTTCAGAGCTACTTAGAACTCTGTAGGAGTCACAGAATGGCATAAAAGGGTTTTAGAGCTTTTTTGACCTCTTCAGAGGAATTTTAAAGCTGTCTGGAGGAGTTGAGAGTTGTACAGTAGAGATCTGGAGGCATTTTAGATGACTTTAGAGACATATTAGTGCTGCTTACAGCAACATTGAGCAGCTTTAGATCAGTTTAGGGGAGCTCTGAGGTGTTGAGAAGAGGTTTAGAAGAGCTAAAGGAGTTCAGTAATTTACAAGAGTTCTGGCACACTTCACAGGACTTTAGGGCAGCTTAGAACAGTTTATAGGATGTTTAGATCAACTTAGAGCAGTTCAGAGTGGTTTTAGAGGGCTTCTGAAGAGTTTTAGCACTGTCTCTAAGCAGGAATTCCAGAACTGCAGAAGAGTTCTAGAGCAGTTGCAAGGAAACTGAGAAGAGCTTGAGATCTATTTTGAAGCATTTTACTGCTACTTTAAGCATTGTGGTAGTAGTGGTGCTTAGAGGATTTTCAGAGTGGAAATTTTAGAGGAATTTGTAACTTCTCACTGTTGTTTGTATGTAATTAGAATAGTTTTAGAGCTGTTGAGATGGGTTGTAGAGCAGTGTGGTGCATTTTAGAGCTCTTAAAGCTTTCTAGAGTATTATGGAGCTCTTTAAAGAAGTCCACACTGGTTTAGCACATTTTAAAAGGTAAAACTTAGGGGGTGTAATAATAGCTCTTTCAGAGCTCATCCGAGGTGTTTTGTAGCTGTGTAGTGGTATTTTAGAGGGGTTTAGACCACCTCACAGCATATTCAAGGCGATTCAGAGGTCCTTAGAGAAGTTTAAGAGGCCCAGAGGAAATTCACAGATCTTCAAATCAATGTCTAGATACGATCAGAAAAAAGCTCCTTAGAGGAGGTTTAGAAAGATGCTAGTGAAGTTTAGAGGACTCAAGGACTCTAAAAAGGGATATTACAGCTCCTCAGAACTACTTAGTGTGCCTCTGAGGAGTTCTGGAGGAATTTGGAGCTATTTTTCAGATCTTTAGAGCTGTTTCAGGAAGTGTAAAGGTATTTTAAAGGTGGCAATAAAGTGTTAAGAGATGTTTAACACAATTTAGTGGCAGTCTAGAGTTGATTAGAAGAGTTTTAGAGTGTTTTAGAGACAGCTTAGAGTTGTGTAAATTACATCTGGTTTGAGGCAATTGCCTCGTTTGAGAAACAGAGTTCCCTACAGCTCTTCAGAGCTGATTAAAGGATTTTAGAGCAATTTAGAAGAGGTACACAGTAGTTTAGAGATGCCTAGAGGTGTTTAATATCTTACAGTAATTCAGAGACATTTTGAGAAATTTTAGAGTTGGTCCAGCCAATCACCTCCTCAGTTCAGGGTTGGGACTGTCCTCCCACATCTGGTCACTGTTTCTGACTCCCCTCACTGCCCCTGTCCCTCTCCCCCACTATCACACACTAAGGGTTTCCTGTTCCAGGGCAGTTGTTGCTAACCTGTGGAAGGAATTGTGAAAAACGAGGTTCCCTCTCCTGTTAAAATTTAAGAGTTTAATAAAAGACAATAAGGGACAAAAGGTAAAGCAAAAGTTAACAGCGCTGGGTGCCCTGGCACTCGGCCAAGAGCACACCTTGTTACAGGGAGACCCCCTTTACATACTTTTTCTATTGCATCAGTCTGTTGCATATTCATAAACAATTATGCATATTCAAACTTTTCCCCAAACTATTTTACATGTTCCAGGAGCTAGTTAGCATGACTCCTCCTTGGATCCGCCTTTTTAGAGCATGCGTAGTCCTTTTGGAGAATCCTGTATCTTTTCTCCATCGGCAGGTGGATGTTGTTGATAGAAGTGTCTTGTGGCAGGGAACCTGGGCACGCCTGTGCTTGGGATGTTATCCAACTAAACAGATGGTTTAATCATTGTAAGCTAGCTACATCCTAAAACAGCTATATTAGTTATTTCTCCACTATATCTAAGTTAGAACAAAGAAAAATAAAGACCTTTAATCATCATTATATCCTTATAACAAAAGCTACCTCTATAAGAATTAACATTATACACATAATATCCATTTTGATATTTGCGAAAAGCCAATACTATAATATGTATTTATCACAGAATGCAATTAAGAAAATGATGATAAAAATTCTAAGACTCTCTGAATTACCAGAACAAAAAAGAACTGTGCTTTAGCCAAAAGGAATGCTTCAATGGCTGTGGGAATTTACATTCAGGAGAACCTGAATACATGAACTGACATTCAGGTTCCAAAATTTGCACTGTAAATTCTAAGCAAGGCAGAAGAGGAGTTTAGACTCCCTGCAGCTGCAGCATCTTGTGCAGCGACTGGGAAAGTGTCTTTCCTCTTGCCATGAAATAAGCAGTACAGTGTCAGTGGTGCCAAGACTCAGGATAATGACACGAGTGAAAGCAGCAACAAAAATTAGTTGCTATTTTTCTAAAATAGGTATAGCAATAAAAATACAGTTTTTAATAGATTTAAGCAATTTTTCTATAAGGAAAAGCTTATCCAAATAACTTTGTAAGTCAATTTCAAATAAGGAAGTTATAAACACTCTTTTGCTGCCATGTGCCAACAAGGTGGATTTATATATTTAATAAGAACTCCATTATTCAAGTAACTGATTTGCTGAAGGAGCTTAACTAAAGCTAAAGGCCCTGCAAGTTTCCTTCAGACTTTTTGTTGCTGCTGCATTAACTTTTCCATTACTTTCCAATACACTGACTACAGCTTACCACCCCTGTCCTTTACTTCTACTTTCCCCAGATCACAATTCTCTCTACATATATACAGTTTTGACATCCGAGCTTTCACATTTGTCAAGGGGACTTCTGGTTTGGCATAATTACGTTATAGTCTTGCCTCTTTTTCTCTGCAATAAACAATTGTATCCAGACTTAATTTTCTTTCGAAGACAGACCCAAGTTTATTTTCAGAAAAATATGAAGTACTGAAGCCTCAATGAAAATTCAAAAAGACAGTACCTGTGAAAGTGATGAAATGCTGTTAAATACCATCATGGCTGGCTGGTATTCAGAAGCACATAATCTGGGGAGTTGATGTGATGTCATTATCTATCTATCTACCTACCTACCTACCTACCATTTACTCTGCTCTAAATCTAAATGCGCAAAAATCAAAATAAATACTGACCTCTCAGATATTTTCATATTAAACTATTAAGTTTGCTGTTGAGTCTACCTGAAAACTTGCCAGTTTAACTGTTCTAAACTGCCAGTTTAACCAAGTTAAGCATAACCTGGAGGATTTTCCTAACTTAGCATTTTCTTAACTGTCTTACACAGACATTCCCTGACAAGGAGCTGGAACTATAAGCTCTTTGAAGTCCCTTCCAACACAAACCGTTCTGTGATTCTCTGATTCAGGTTGCTATGTCTGCTGCATAAAAGATGTTTAACATGCCAAGTTGTTAATTTTTTGTATGTTAAGATGCTTTCCCATTAGCAGTCAACAAGAGTATAATCTAATTTATATCTCTGGAAATAGAAAGAACTATCAGGGTGCACTGGAGCCAAAGTGACCACCGGCAACCAAGAGTGTCAGGGATGTTACTCTTTAAGTAAAGCTCACCTCTGAACACAGCCAACAGTGTGTTAAAAACGAGGTCCAGTCTCCTGTTAAAATTTAAAGGTTTAATAGAAGGACAATAAGGGACAGGGTATAGGGCAAAAGGTTACAGCGTCCAGGTGACACCGGGCACTCTTGGCACGGAGCCAAGAGCACACTTGCCATCGAGATAGGCTCTCTTTATATACTTTACTTATTGCATCATTCTATTGCATATTCATAGACAAGTATACATATTCAACAGCTCGTTAGTATGGCTCATTCTAGGGTCCGCCTTTTTTGAGCATGCGTAGTTTTCTTCGAAGGAGTCAGCATTTTATTCTGTCCGGAGGTGTCCGGCAGATGGTTGTTACTGATAAGGATGTCCGGTGGCAGGGGTCTTCGGAGAAGTCAGCATCTTCCTCTGTCTGGTGGTGTCCAGCAGAGGGTTGTTACTGATAAGGATGTCCGGTGGCAGGGGTCTTCGGAGAAGTCAGCATCTTTCTCTGTCCGGTGGTGTCCAGCAGAGGGTTGTTACTGATAAGGATGTCCGGTAGCAGGGGCCCCCCTTATACCCATGCTTATCTAACTAAGCAGATGCTGTGACAGTTTTAAGCTAGCTACATTTTAACACAGTTACATCAGCCGCTACCTTTAAGCTAGAATAAAAAGAAACACTTAAAAGTAATTAAAGCATTTAGAAGTGATTACATTTCTATAACAAAAGCTGCTTCCATAAGGATTGACATTATACACATAGCATTCATTATTTGCAAAAGCCAACACTATAATATATGTATTTATAACATACACATAACATTCATTATTTGCGAAAAGCCAACACTATAATATATGCATTTATAACAAGTGCCATCTGCTGCAGAGTGCAGCGTTGGCTCATTCTGGGAAAGGACAGGAAGAGAGACCAGGTTCTTGAAGAATCCATCTCTGGAGGCCTTACATCATCTAAAGAACAGAAGTGCCCACCAAAACCCCACACCCATTACCAATATCCCCACTGTTAGAAGATGGGAGAGTTCTTATATGATCCACACTCATGGCAGTAAGATTAGGAAGAAGCTTAGGACATAAACCCTCAGTTCCAGTTACCCCTTCATGCCTTTTTGGAAGAAGTGGAAAATATTATTTTAAGGAAAATATTTTCTTTAATGTATTAATCCCTACTCTCTGGGCCTGTTTCCATCATGTCTGGACATGTTCTCAGGTTCTTGGGACTACACAGGGAAACCCTGAGCTCTCTAGGGCAATTTCTGCATATCAGGGTCTTTTTCAGACTCATGGGGCTGTTCCCACCATTTCAAAACAACCCTTCAGCAGAGTCAGGAGCTTAACCCAGGTCCTTAGCAGAGGAGCTGCCAGGTGGTCTCACTCCATGCAGCACACAGACTGGAGTATGCTGAGAATGAGAGAGAAGGAGGGAGGGAGGAAGGGAAGGAGGGCACCAAAGCAGGTAAAGAAAAAGAGAAGGAAACGACCACTTTAAAACTCTGGGAAGGGGAATCAAAGAAAGAAAATGCAGAGCCCACTGTGTTTCTGCCCAGAAAGCTGTTGCCTCTTCAGAGCTATGTTTGCAAATAAGGTGTATTCTCTCATACTTTAGGCTTAAGTCTCTCCTACATACCGTTTCGTTTAAAAAAGCAAAACCAGCAATGCAATAGATATGTGACAAGACTTTTTTTCTAGCAAGCACTATTACCTCTTTCCCTTAATGACACATTCCTATCTTGAAAATAAAAATTTACCTTTTCTCATGTTCTTGTTCTGAGAAGAATCTGTCAATAGCTGTGGGAAGAGGTAGGATGGAGTTGAGCTGTGGGCCGTGAGATGCACCTGCAGAAGCACATGGCAGCACAGAGAAGCACATGGCGGCACAGAGAGGCTTGCCTCCACCTGACCTTGCAGAAAGGAGGTGCCACATAGCAGAGCGCTACAGAGAAGCTGCCAGAAGCTGACTGACAAGTGAACAGCACGTGATCACCCCATAGAAGGACATTAAGAAAGCATGTTGCTGACATGGCAATGTGTGATAGGTCGCTTAGTGAGAATTGCCATATAGGGAAATACTGTGTCTTGAAGAAGTGTATAAAACCAGCTTCTTTCTTTGAATAAACGACTCCGATTCCCTGCGGGTCTGAGTCCATGTCTCAGTCATTACAAATAGCAGAATGTGGATGAATTTGTAGGGGAAGATGAATTCATTTCCTCTCAGCACTCAGAGAGGACTAGAAGTTTCTGTGGATCTAGGTAACCTCTTCCACTAGCTAAAGTTTGCTGAGACAATTGCTTGGGGACTTCAGTTTCTAGCTAGATCCTACAACAGATCTGTATTAAAAATAAGCCTAATTGCAAAAATAAAGCAGTATATAAAGCTGAGATAGCTTCTCTCTGGGCTCCATGCACAGAAGACAGGAAGATTTTGCAATGTTTTTTTGTGGCAGCTGGAAGCAAGGATTCATTTAGAATTAATTCCCCAAACCTGGAATGGTTTCAAAATGTGAGCTTCAGCAGAGAAATACTGGAAATGCCATGTCAGGAGTGTTCCGGAGTGGTGTTGGGTGTAGGAAGCTTTTTATTTGGTCAAGAGCAGCCAGTTCCATGCGCTCTCTGATGAAGTGAGCACAGAATCAATCCCTCATTCAGCAAGATTTAGGTAACACTGTCACTGAGTAGGCAGGGAGATGCAGTAGTTTCACGTGTCACTTGTAACAAACCAGCTGGAATCAGGCAAAAACATCAACAAAATCCACATGCACATTTCCAGAAAGCAGATGATTTTTGGCTGGAGGTGAATCCAATGGTAACAAATTCTTCCACGGATATAAAATGCGTAGGTCAGAGTATATATAGTCAGTCTAAATACCACCTCACTGCAGTTATGGCATAGATTTCCTTTCCACAATTTCTCAGGATAATAAGGAACCTCCTTGGAACAGTACTATAGTACATTCAGCTGCTTCTTTAGAAGATGGCATGCTTCTGCTTCTTCATTTTCCATGCTGGAAGTGAGAATACAATATAAAATGGAAGCTTTCTTTAGAGCAAGGAGATAAGAGGCTTCTTTTGGGAGATGAATTTGCAATAAACCAGAGTTCATCTAACAACATATAAGGACACTTCTGCTGCCCTGGACAGCAACTACAGTAACATCACATGCTCAACTCCTTTGTTGTGAAGTGAGGTTTCTGCACCATCAGATGAGCATACGTTTACAAAAGTAAAGGCCATTTATATGTGAAGAGACTCAGTTCTTTTAAACTAAAATCATTGTCAAAGATTCTCTGACAAGCTTAGACAGCAATGCAAAACTGCCTGGAGCTTTGGTTTGAGACCACTTGATAAAACATGTGAGTGGCCACACATCCCTGTCTGTCCCTCACACCCCCATTCTTCATATTACACTATAGACTTGTCAGCTACAATAACATGACTCAGAATTATTATTAACCACACTGTAACAACACATTTTTTTTCCTGCGTTCCTCCAGTCCTGACACAATTAGGTCAGTGGAAAAGATTCCTGCTTTTTGTGCAGTCTGTGCTTGCCTCTACGGATAAAGGTAACTTGCAACACAACTGCATGGATGTGACAGCAGCAATTGTAATGCTGCCACAGAGCAGATGGAAGCAGTTTTGCTGTGGAGAATGTTGCTTAAGGTCTTGTTAGAGAGAGGAAAAGTGGAAATCACCAAGTGATCGTATCACAGGCTTGTCCTTGTCCTTATCCAATCAAAGTTATTATTTAAGTACCAGTTCATTACAGTGTTCCTGCACAGATGAAGACAGTAAAATTAAGGTAAAAACCTTTTATCTGCTTGTGCCTTCATCTCTGCTCCTTAAGGCAAGGGAACAGAAAAATATTGCTTTGTTAGCCATTCTACAAAATGCCAGCCAAGTCCCAGACGCATATTTATGACATTACACGGAGGTCAAAAGTCACAGAGCCTTTGAGACTTAATGGCTGCTGTGTACTTGGATTTTCCTCTATTTGGAGGTACTAGTGAGAGTGTGTGTCAGCTTGCACCATAATCCCATCACCATTCTCTAAGGTATGGAATGTATATAAACAGAATACATGTCCCCATGCCTGCCCTACCGTCTCATGCAGCTGTTGACATGTTCTCTCAGTGTTTATGTATAAAAATAAGAGTGCTGGAAAACAGCCTCTTGGGAAAACACTGAGGATTGTTCTCCAGCCTTGGGGTGCTCCACCAGGAACAGTCTATTTGTCAGGGTCATCAGCTGGACACACACAAACTCACGGGGGGTTTGTTCTGGGCCTCTCTGCTTCAGAAAACAAATTAGAATCCACAGTGGGCTTGTCTTTATCTGTAGAGTTATTGCCCCCCTTCCAAGGTAATACATCTCCGTGCTCACCATTGGGGTAAACTTGTGGGGATTTGCCAAACTATTGTTGCTGGGTATTATTTTTCGTATGGCCTTTTCTACTCTAGAGGTGTCAAAAACACTTTCATCCCTGGTTTGACAAGGTAAGGTAGCAGCTCACCTTACACCAGCCCATGCCTTTGCATGCCTGTAGCTCCCAAGCAAAGACCAAGCATCTTCTGCTCCTACAAACACCCTCCTGATGCTCCTGTTTGACCCAAGCAGAGCACAGGTAAAATGGAGAAATAGTTTACTCCATGAAATAAGAAGTACAAAGCATGCAGAGAACTGTTCCACATTTCAGGTCTCAGCCTGTTCTGATAAACTCCAGTAGTAAATGACTGTACACTACCCTCTTCTGTGGCTCTGGACAGATTTGTGGCTTTAGAGTGAAATTCACAATTGCTATTTGGCATGGTTTTACTTCCCTTTTCAGAACAGGAGCGTATCACACAGCATCCTGATGAAGTTCCCTGCAAGCAAAGTGGGTTTCCTGTTAAAAGTCATTCCCAGCTATTGATGTCAAATGTCCCTGAGAGCTCAGCTGAATTTGGCTGCAAGGAATTTGAACAAACCACAACAAACTGAGGCGTGTTCTCAGAATACAAACCGTGGAGTTTAATCTGCCCTATTGTGCTGGTACTGAACTATGTCTGGAGTTGCAGCTGGCTAAATGAAGAGCCCAGCTTCGCTGTGTATATTATAAGCAGGACAGGATTTCACCCTAGCTTTGTATAACCCCTTTGTGCAGATATCCAAGGGCTAAGAGGGCTGATGAGCCTCAAATACTGCTCAGAACAGCCAGCCATCAGAGAACACTGCGTCTTCCATAGCATGCCAGCAAAAATCTCATGAGGATGGTCTCAGCAGAGCGTGCAGCCAGATTTCTACCTACCCTTTACCCCTGGGGTAAAAATGAAAAGCTGGCATTCTGAATAGCACCATGCTCCCGTAATCCAAGTTGGGGGGTGTGGGGGGGGCAGGGAGAGAGAGACACGTTATTTTTGTGAAATCCTTTCTCCCAAAGCACAAAACCTGCCACTGATCCTGTCATTAGTGGGCACACAGCCATGGCAAATAGGAAGTTACACAAGGGTGCAAAACTATGGAGCCAGATCACACACTAGTCCCAGTGTTGCCTTGTGGGTAGTAGGTGGAGCTTTTGGCATTTGCGTGGGGGCTCCCTAATGAGACCCAGAGTAGGACAAGGCTCCAGCCTTCTGGTTTTCACAACAGCAGCCCCCTTCAGTAGGGTTGAGGCATGGGAGGAGCTTGCCCAAACTCAAATAAACACTGACATGCAGCATTTTATGAGGATGTGCAGCCTCCACAGGACACTGCAACAGCTGGGACAAGGACAGCTGAAACTCTAAGTATGTCTACCTTCTCCACTTCCTTAATAGCACTAGTAATTTGTGGAGTGGCGTGTTCTGGCTGCACTTACTTGCACTCGCAGTGTAACCTGCTACCTGTCCCTTTGGCCCATGTGTTAACAGCTGCAGAAAAAACCTCAACACCCTACAGACATGTGTCATGATCCAGTGTTGGGATCCGATCATTATTATTATTAAGGTTCCTTAGAAATTCCTCTGCCCCAATTAAGGTGCAAACGAGACCATATGCCAGTGACAATATGGGTTTTATTATATAGTAAATATGAGAGAAAGAGAAAAGGAGAGAGAGAAAGAAATGGAAAATAGGCGGGGGGGGGATGAGGCATGACAGGGACAGAATAAAAAGAATATCACCACTCCGTGGGTCCCACTGGTGCTTCGACAATAGCAGGTCTTCTTGGTGGTGTCAGTCACCCCACAATCTTCTTCTTCTGGTGGTGTCAGTCCCCCTGGTCTTCCTCTTCTGGTGGTATCAGTCCCCCCAAAAACACAGGATCTCACGGGTATATATGCTCAGGCTAGGCAGGCATGTCCAGGCATATCCCCCTGGAGCTGGGGGGGGCCAGTCTCTTACTGCAGCCTGAGAGTCACGTGCAGTCCACAGCTGGGCCAGTTTTGTGTATTCGGAGGATGGATGTTGATTGCCTCTCACCAGAGGCTAAGCCATGCACCCAAAACCTCCTCCTCCTCCCCCCTCGGTTGGGGGGAGTCGGTTTGAACCTGGCTTCTGTGAGCTGTGCTACCCCCCCACCCCAAATTCAGCTGGGACAGCAGCTGGAGGCTTTGGCCTATTGTGGATGCATACCTTTCCCTTAGCCTGAGGTGATTGAGCAATGGGCTTCCTTCAATCCAATCAGCAGTTTGGTTTACAGTCCAAAGTTCTTCAGGGAGATACCTGTGGCTGTAGTTTCTTAAAAACTTTATATCAATGTTTGTGACATAAACTATTTTCAGTCTCTGACAACATGCCAATATGAATAGATGGACATTTCAAAGTTCAGCTTTCCTTTTCATCTAAAAAGAATTCAGCTGTATCTGGAGGATTCTTCTGTTTGTCTCTCCCATCCTGAAGCGTTGCTTTACATAACTAGAAAATATTTTTAACATGCAGTCATTGACAGTACTGGCCTTAAAGTTATAAAATACAGAGCTGTGAGGTCTACCCAGTAGTTAAGGAAAGGTATGTTGGGAAGGGGTTGGAATTAGCCAGTCAAGTGAAACCAGCTCTAGCTGATGCAAGTGTTAAGCAGCATCTTTGTCTTTGAAATGGCAATAAATTGTTGTAGGAAGTTTCAGTGTAATTGCTCGTATTTGCTTCTAATTATATGGATTCCTGCTTTACGATGCTTTGTGTATTTGTAAACACCATGGACAAAGTCTATTAATAGAGTACAACTGTGCAGCAGTCCATGGTGACCATTGTTCTGGTCAGGTCTGCTGGAGATGATGTACCTTCAGGCTGGGACAGGAAAGAGAACAGCACCTGCCTTTACTACTAGCAGCCATATCCAGCTGTTTGATTCTGACCTTCCCTGATCTGTGATGACAACTGAAGGAGCTGCTGGAAAAAGTTCAACATTTAAGTGGCTCCATATACTACTTATTATACAGACTCTAAAGGAACCCAGTACCACCAGGGTTTGTGGCTTTTTTTGTTTCATTTTTTAAATAAAAATTTTTCAACCTCAGACCCCAAGAATTCTGCGTAGCCACCTCTAGGCAGGGTACAGAAGGGGATTAATAGAATTCAACAGCAGTCCAGATACTGCAAGATGAAACAGGCAAGAAAGTAGTTAAGCAGCCCACGGCAGTTGATTTCACAAAACTCACATTGTTACCCAAGAAACAGGTATTATAGTCTGAAAGACAACATTTTGTCCTAAGAATCCAGATAAGCACTGAATTATGTGCTCTTTGCAATATCAAGGGCAAAGGACATTGTAATGCAACAGAAGGCAGAGACTGCCATAATGTAGGTCATAGCCTACAGTCTGCCTGTTTAACAACAGAAGTCATATATAGACGCCACTAAAATCTCAGCTTTTAACCAGATCTGATAATTTCAACAGTGGTTTTGAATATTTTCACTCGCTTTGTTTGGGACAGTGTTTTTATGTTTTCACCTTTTTTCCTCACATGTGAAAGCTATGGAGGAAAATAAGTTATTCATTCAGAAATGCAGAAAATCTCATTTATCCATAGGACTCTGAGGCTAAAGGTCTTTAAGAAAGTCATCAGCTGTCACAAGAGGCCAAATAAAGTTAAGGGCACAGTCAACACCAGATCACCCACCACACTACTACTGTTTTTTTCATCCAAGAGCAAACAGACTGAAGTGAAGTCCTTTTGACTTACAGATTTCCACAAAACTCCCACTTGCAGAATCTCACTTTGCTGTCAGGAAATATCTTTTTGTCATGGAGAAGCAAGGGCAGCGTATCCTGAAAGATCACTTTCCCCAGCAGAGGTAGTTTCTTACACCCATCTCATGATTACTGTGACTTTTGCTACCTTTTAGGTGAAGGACTATGAACTGCATCAGTATGAGATGGCAAAGTGGGTCAGTACAGTCAGTAGGGGAGAAACCCAGAAGGAAGCAATGCGCCAGGGCTTCCGGAAACTCCTCCATTACATCCAGGGAAAGAACGAAAAGGTAGATGCTGGTTTTGAATGGCAAGAATTACAAGTAGCTAATGAACAGAAATAATAATGAACAGTAGAGGAGCTGGGAGATGCAGCTCAGACACCTGGCTTTCCTTTTCTCTAGAAATGAAGATTGATGTGACTGTGCCAGCGACCTGCCTGGTAAAATCAGGCTGCACAGATTACAAGATCGCTTTCTTTGTGCCATCTGAACACCAGGACTGCCCCCCCCCCTCAGCCCACTGACTCCAATGTATTTATTGAGGAACAAAAGGCAGCAGCTCTCTTTGCTCAGTAAGCAAAACCAGCACAGCTGACACCAGATGAATCCAGTTTAGTAGCTGCCCTCTTTTAAGTGTGGACTACACTTTCTTAAGAGATTTTAAAGTGTGGATATACCCTGCTGTTCAAAACTTTAATTGCTAAAATATAACCATTAGGAAATCTTATGCTAGGGTGTCTTTCCACAAACAAAGTGAAATGACCAAGTTGTGAAACACTGATTTTTTTAGAAAACACTTGAAAATTGCATTGAGTTTCATAGATATGCAGCCTCCAGAATAATCTCCTGAAGACAGTCTGTTCTACAGAACATCTAAACCACGGTCCCAGCACCCTTTATTTGTAGTCCTGAATTGCCACAACACATGCAGGGGCAGTAGTTACAGGAAAAACACCCAAACCAACACTTGGCTGTAAACACTCTTGAGAATCAAAGTCAATTTGGGTGTTTGCTTGTTTTAAATCTTACCTTTGAAAACAGCATAAATACCCACATGTTGCTTGACTGGTAGCTCTGCATGGGTAATCTACTAACTACTAACAGCATCGCAAGTGCTCAAACTTGCTTTGCAAGTCTGAGGTTTCCATCTGTGAAAATAAAGCCAGGGACCTAAACTAAAAAATCTCCCTTTCTTACTTCTACCAGGTCCTTTGGTGGATTTGCCTCCCCAGAGAAATATGCTGAGGAAGCCAACACCTTGGCCAGAACCTTAAGAAATAGAGGCCAACCATTCCATGAAGACTTCTTCTATACTGCAGGCTATGACAGTCCCTTCAAGCTCTTTAACAGGAACAATGAAGTGTGGTATTTTAAAAAGTAACATGATGAGGGAATATTAAGAGGCTACTAATCAGCTCTGGATGAAAACAGACCTTATTAATAGCTTTTGCTTTAGTAAAGAACAGATTTAATTCACACATGGACACAATGGCTAATTTATTTACTCTAGGATGAAGTACTGTTCTGGCTAAAAACACTTTAAAATGTAATTCAGAATCATACCAGGTGGAGCAGGTGGGAGACACAAACTTACTCCTCTTATTGAAAGGTTCTAAGCAACACCAATAATCTGAAAATAATCATGCTGAAGTTTGGGTATGTAGCTTTACTTCCCATTAGAAGTGCTACAGCACTAGTCGAAGTGTTATGGAAAGGGTGTTTCTTATAACTGACTTTCATAAGCTGACTTTTCTCATACTGACATCACCCCTGAGACCAGGGAGGAATTTAAATGAATTTTTCAGAGAAGAAAGCTTCCATGAATGTGCATGGAAAGCAGAAACATCTCAGCAGGCCTTAGTGACTCATACACAGTAACTGTTGGTAATTAGTATTATCAAAATCTCTAACTTCTCCAACCTAACTTTCTTCCCTTGTGAAGGCCAAATGTTGTGTTGCTCAAATCCAGAACCCTTGGAAAAGGGTTACCAAGTCCAAGCTGTACACTTGTTCTGAGAAGATCTACACCTGAACATGTAATTCCAGGATTACTGGTGGACTATTATTTCAGTAGCGAAAATACAAAAAGTTCAGCTCTCACCGAAAACACTTGAAATACTCCTTAAGTTATTTAGCTTTGTCCAAATACGATCACCGGCATCCTGCACACCAGCAGTATTTGACGCCTCAGTTAAGACACTTGCAGGACTAGCATCTAACCTAGTTTAGTCCCTGCTCTAAATCAAGCATTTTAAATCTTAATATAGCAGCCTGGAGCTGTTTTACATCAAGTTGTTCCAGCCAGAAAGGAGGTCACAACACCAGGTAGAGTTCGCAGATTTTTATTGGCTCCAGTCAGTGTCAGGCAAACATTACCAGTGAGGTAAAAACACATTGGCTTTTTTAATGCCATTCATGCAAGTGTAACCCACCTATCAGCAATCTTCCACCTATTAAGACAGACATAAGGACCATTATAAGGTACCAAACCAGCACAACACACTTGATGGGAACATTTCAGACCTTAGAATTTCATCTCTGTTCAGTGAGAGAGTTCAAGCTAAGGTTATCATCACTTGTTCCAACAAATACATCATTACAGCATTTACACTAACCTTCTCAATTCTTCATACACTAGTTTCAGAGTTACCTCTTCACCTAAATCAAGAAAACACAGTTAGCATATGCAGCAGCACAACTAATAAAAGCTCCACAACAGCTTTGTAACCTCAGATGGAAAAGGAACGGAAAGGGTAATATCACAGTAACTCATTTGGCAGAATCAATTTCATCAGTGGCTACAAATATTTCCAGAAGTTTTTAATACACTTCATCTGTTTTGTGGACTTACCCAGTGAGGCTGCAGACAGCACAGTCCCTTCCTGAGGAAGAGAATTACTCTGAGAATAACAGACAGCAGCACTATATGCACAGTTTATTTATCTATGAATTTCTATTCACCCAACTATTTTACCTAGAAGGAAACTGACTTTCAGCTGGCATCTTACAAGTTCAACTTACAAAACCCAAACAGGATACACAAAGCTTACAAATCCTAACTTGACTGGAAATACAGAATTACGAACATTGGAAAAATCAGGGAAAGCAAAAAGCTACTACTTTGCTTTGTGATACTGTCTCTCCCAACAATGTTGTATTTCATGATTTTAAATATCTAAAACACAAGTCCCATAGGTTTTCAAGATGACTTCTATCTTTGAAAGTGTTTGGAGTGTTCCAGTTTGTTTGAAAACAAGTTTGTACAGCACTCATCTAGAACTTGAGCTAAATTTGTGTAGAGACAATATAAAGATTAGTAGTAAAAACTGCTAAGTGACAGCCACAGCACCAAGGTTTTTCATTTTAATTCCTGAGTGCAGTGTTACAGTAGTGCCCACAGAACAGCCAGATACAATAAAGGGAAGACAAATCAGGTATCTTATAGGACTAATTTTAGGCACCACTACTTAAGCACTCAGCACAAAGACAATACTTCAGGAATTATTAAACCCCATGTATTCTATATTTACCTCAGACACATCCATCTTGTTTCTCACATATATGCCATGCAAACTTCACCCTGTAAAGAAGTGAACTTGTACTAACACACTTTTGGCAGTGATTTTAGAGTGTGAATATGGGTACTGTTTCAGCACAAGAGTTCTCCTCAACCTCTTTCAGAGAGATTCCCATTGCTTAGAATTCATCACGAACAGTACATGCTAAGAGCATCTTTAATGTTGTATCACTTGTTTCTCTTCAAACGGGGATCTGACCTTATAATTTCAGACCTTACTCCCAACCACATCTTCATTCACATCACCGTAAGAGCTCTGATCTAGCCATTAAGATAAACAACCTACCACATAAGCTTTAAAGATTAGTGCTACTCTCTGAAAGAGTCCACTAAATTTAAACAACAAAAAGTTTAATAGCAGATAATTGTACTGCATTTGCTCAGCCAAGAATGCGTGGCAACCTGGTAGCACAGAGCTTTTCCTATCAAGTAGGAATTCAAGTAGTCCACAGCAGTTATACATTTAAAATGGTCTCCACTACTTCTTTTTAGTCACAGAAAGCAGGTAATTTCAAGTATGAGATATGCAGCACTTTGGGTGAGTGAATCCTGCAGGCTGCTGGCAAATCTGTGGGCTTTTTACCCAGTAAAAGTAGTAAAATCATCAAGAACCCTGCTTAATGCTGCAGCTGCACTGTAAAGGCCAGGATCTAGTAACTTCCTCATTCACTGTATCACACAGTTCTGACCAGTCACGCTTATGTGTTAGCAACTTACTTTTGCTGGCAGCACTACCAGGTGCATCACTTCCTAGCTCCATCACACCTGGATCAAAGCAAACCATTAGGACAGTACAGAAACAAGCACAGGAGGATGAAATTCGAGACAGGTGCCTGCAGTCAGATAGAGCTAATTATAGACCTCCATAATTGAAGTCAAGGCAGTCACATCTCATCACACAGGCAGCTCACACTGTCAGCCCCTGCGCAGCCCTGCTATAGGGACAGGCCACTATGGGCAAGAGGGCAGATACATAAATAGTGCCATCAGAGCCAATTCAAGAGCTCACAGTGAAGAGTTTAGCACACACCAGCCTGTCAAGACTGGGCTCCAGCCAGCAGTTCCTCTTTAAAACATCCTCCTGTTTTGGCTGAGATGCAAGCCACAGCAAATGGGCCCCGTGCCCCTTTTCACCTAGAAGACAAGCAGTTAAATACTTAGAGGCATATGCTGGAATCCTAATTCTTAGGAAGTTAAAACAAGTACTTACCTCACAATGAGAAACATCTGGAAGCCTGCAAAGAAAAGTTTGCTATTAGGCAGGGTCCAGCAGGAAGTTATAGAGTAAGAACAGTTCGAGTAAAATACTGTATCAGAATTTGGTCAAGCTTTATCCTCATGGGGATCAGAGACCTGATTCAACATCATTTACAGTACACTGCAACACTCCCATCTCCTTCTGAAGGCAGGGTATAAAGCCATTTCCCAGCACTCTCCAACACTGTGAGATGGGAATTCCTGAACTCCAGAGCATGCTGAAACTGCACAAAGGAGCAAACCTTGCAATCGCAGAGTTTAGTGACGCGAGCTTTTTGTAAGCAAGTTGTGCATATTCAGGAAAACCATTTCGGACCCTAAATTCACAGTAATGTGGCATTCACTATTTAGTTTTAACAGGAAAATTCTAGAAATCCTCAACACCACAATTATTTTATGCTCATACTGTGAAACACAGGAAGCTGAAGGCACAGTTACGGTACTAATCTTTGCCTCTTCCCAAGAAAAAATGAATTTGCAAACATCTCCAAAAGCGAACTCCCAAACTCAAATGCAGCACAGACAAAAGTAGCATCCACCTAAAAAATAAAGGTTTATTAATTACCTTCAATTAGGAAGGCCTTGTCTTCACCAATATCAGTAACAGGTGAAATGCCTCACTCAAGAGGCATGGGGCTCCTCTGTCCAGGGCAGCCTGCAAAGCAACAAAACACTTCTAGAACCCAGAGCACTAACACCTGATTAACCTTATTTTGCTATATTTTGTGCTTAACTTCACTACCACATCCTACTCTACATCCTGCTGTTCATCCTACTGAATTTTTTTGTTTAACCCACTTACTGGTCTTCTGAGATAATTTTCAAAACACATTCATGGAGCAAAAAAAAAGCGTTACATCTTCAGCTTCCTACGATTTGTCTGAAATAGCCTAAGCTACAGGAGGCTGCATCAGACAGGAGGCAAAAGACAGTAACTTTGATCATCACAGGTCATCTGCTGAACTATGCAGTCATCACACAGCAGCCTTTCCAGACAGCAGGGACGAAATGAGTTTTCGCAGATGCCAGCAATGCAGTATTTACCTTGTAACAGCTTATAGCCTAATCTCCCAGGGCCTGCAACAATAGAAAACAAAATCAGACCCCTTCAGCCTTTGTGGCCAAGCCCACAGCTCCTACTGGGAGACCACAAGAGCCAGATACATCAGATAGGGGCGAAGAACTGAAGTGTTCATCACAGGATATTCTGCTGAACTATGCCATCATCACTGTATCTGCTTTGGAATCACAGTACCAAGCAATTGACTCTTGTGACTGCTTTGACAAGTAAATTTTCCCAATTAAAAAAAAATATTTAAAAGTCTGAATACTAGCAAGTAGAAATTATTTCTGGTCTTAGCGGAAATTACTCGTAAAACACACCCCATCCTTCTTACTGCAGTGTTTTAACGGCTTCATAGAAGAAACTTTTGCATGAAGTACGTTTTTCTTACTAGGTGATGTTCCTTCTGCATATCTCTGAAGTGCAGGATTCAAATCCTGGAAGAAAAAAATCTTGTAAATAGTATATTCAGCAGTCAAAGCATTGAGGGGAATTTTAAGTTGTTGTGCCTCAGAAAACTGTTATGGTGGTAAAAGTGCTCATCACTCTCTTGGTCAAGAGTAGCAAATAAGTGTCATCACTGTGGCACCAGAGGGATAGCTTTGCGCAAGGAATTAAGCTGTTTTCTGATACTATCAGAGCAGAAGATGCTGCCTAGACAAATGCTAAGCACCATTTTATATTCAATTTTCAATAATCACTTTTTTTACCTTGGGAAGAAATAGCACCAAGTGTCCACATTTGGGGGCAGATCTGGAATAGATAAGAGTTGGAGATGTTTGCAGAACTGGGGAGCTTCTCTGGCAATCACGCTAAGCACGTCAGAAAGCCTCAGCATGGAGTTTTCAGAAATCACTTCTGTCCACTACTCTTATACTGAAACCATCATAGGCTTTGAGATTTACTCAACATCAATCCCCATTGTTACACATTTTCTACAACATACTCCAGGCAGTTTTCCCAAAACATTATTTATTGCTCTGAATAAAGAAACAGCAGTAAGGAAGGAAAAAAGGGACCTGGGGGTACTCTTGCAGTCTGGTTACAGGATGAGCAGTAGCTCATAAACAGCAGCAGCCTCATGAACACTCTCCAGGACAAATAAACAGGTGACTTTTCCCAGCAGAAAAGTGAGGCCCACCCAAAACACTACAGGCAATGCCTGAATTACAACTGCTGATTCTGTAACTCCCTGATACAATATAACCCCAGTCTAGTTGGTATACACAAATCCAACATTTTTTAATTTCAACTCTGTTTTTCAGAAGCAACATTTACCTGTATTGAAGCCACAAGAAGGAAGAGTGTAGCTCATACATGTTGAACTGAAAACAAGAAAGCATATTACTTTTTCTTGCTCCAAAAAGGATGCAATATTCACAAATATTACTCTGAAAAATCCAAGCAACATCCACAATACTCTTGAGTCTTAAGATCTCCTCTGACGCAATCCAAATTTCTGCACTTTGAAGAATTGAGGCCACAAAAAATAATTGCCATTATGTATTTTTAATCAAGACGTGATCACTAAACTACTTTTTTTCTACAGCACTGATTCTGGTGTATTATCACCAAGGCAGCCGGGCAGGCGTGAACTTTGGCTGCTTAGAAAGGCCTAGTGTGTCTCAGCCATCCCGGACAGGCCATCAGAAGTATTCCATGCTCAGCTCAGATATGTTGGCATTCATCACCCTTTCAGATGTCCCTACCAACATAGTTTTCATCATGTGCAGAGCATATGGAAGTGAAGTGAGCCATTTCTCTTTATATGTGCTGAGTTAGGACTTACAAGGATCACAGAGTCCAACTCTTTGATTCATACAGGACTATGGCCAAGAATCACCACACGTGCCTGAGAGTCACTGTCCAAACCCTTCTTAAAGTCTGGCAGCCTTGGGGCTGTGAAGCCAGTCCTTAACCCTTTTACGCTGCATGCACATCCCAGCTGTGTAGGAATCCTTAATCCTTCCATAACGCTACTACTGCTTTTGGCACAACGTTTCCCATTTATCCGCAAAAACAACCTCCTTAAAGCCCCGTGCAGTCAAAAAAAAATCCAAACCCACAAAAACCGCAAACCTATCGCTTATATTTACAGTGGGCACGTAACCTCGACATATTCCACGACCACATCTTACGCGTAACAGGCTAGCAGGCAAGACCCCGTAACTCAATGACTAAGGTTACCCTGAGCCGTTACTCTCTCAAACCCATCTGGGGCTCCCCTCACACATCTCCAGGGCCGCCATGAGGCAAAGGCCCCGGCGCTCTAGGCCGCAGTCTAGGCCCGGCCGCGCAATCCACTTCAATCCTCCCTCGCCGCCTCCCATCGGCGACCGACCCGCACCCGCGGGGCCCCTAGGCCGTCCCTCGGAGCGGTACCACCACACCCCAAGC
>VZTG01006166.1:0-126246 GCA_013397845.1 Melanocharis versteri | reverse complement strand
CATCCCTGGAAGTGTCCAGGGCCAGGTTGGACGGGGCTTGGAGCAAGCCGGCATAGTGGAAGGTGTCCGTGGTCATGGCAGGAGGGGGAATGGGATGAGCTTTAAGGGCCCTTCCAGCCTAAACCATTCTGGGATTCTAAGTAGCTCTCTCTGGGACCAGGGACAGGACCTGTGGAACAGCTGGAGCTGTGTCAGGGGAGGTTTAGTCTGGAGATCAGGGAAAGGTTCTTCCCCCAGAGGGTGGTCGAGCACTGAACAGGCTCCCCAGGGAATGGTCACAGCCCCAAGGCTGCCAGAGCTCCAGGAGCGTTTGGACAGCACTCTCAGGCACAGGGTGGGATTGTTCGGGTGTCTGTGGAGGGCCAGGAGTTGGACTCAGTGGTCCTTGTGGGTCTCTTCCAGCTCAAGATGTTCTGTGATTCTGTGAAGTTGCCCAGTCACAGTAAATCTCAACCCAAAAGCTGAGAGTTTTCAGTGCAGCTTCCAGGGTGACATCATCTGCTGGGTGGTCTGTCTCTGCTTCTTACCTGATAGATCAAGAATTCTACCCACTCCCAGTAGCTGCCTCACAAGCTAGAAGGCATTTGCTGAGATAAGTCTGAGTCTCAGCTGGTGACGCTTCAAATTGCATTAAAAACGGCAGTGTCTCAGTGTGTGGCCTGTGCTACTCAGCTCAGCCTGCAGGTAAAGGTGGGTGGAGGTGACAGACTTCCCAGAGAAGAGAGAAATCAGGATGTCATTGCCCTGTGGCTGAGGTGCAGAAGCTGATGAGAAGTTCCCTTACTCAGAGGGGCAGAAATCAGCCTCTGACAGGGTAGTTTGACCCAAAAGACAGATTCCTCTCACCAGCCTTTGAGTGGATCATAACACGCAGGTTCCTTGACACTGAGGTGACCCACTCTTTATGTGGGTCATAAAGAGTACATGGATTTTGCCTGCCTTCAGAGCAGGAACTCACAGATAATTTGTTGGGCTCCCTGGGGAGCAGCTGCTTTCTGACCACAGCCATACCCAGCCGTGCTCAACAGTTAAGGTCTGATGATTGGTTTTTTCCTTCTCTTCCTGTATATCCCAAGCTCAGCCTCTGCTTCCCTCTTGCCTCCCTTGGTGCTCATGGCTCAAGGGTGTTTCACCCTTGCCTTCCTTGAGAGTGTGCTCTGGGGCTTGTTGCTTTAGGTACAGGTGTTTTGGGAGGATGGTGAGCTAATCCTGCTGCTAGATCCTCCAGCAAAACCAAGAATTACAAAGCTTGATGTTTACAACCATGCTTGGGAGAACCCAATTCCTCTGCACTTAATTTTTTCTTTCTTTTTACCTCCTAAAGGGGAAGGGGGCAACAAGTTTTCTTCTTACTACATCAGAAGAAAAAAAGGAAGGCAGCACCCTCACTTCCTTCCCACTGCATGTAACTCACAGCACTCCAGGTAAGATGTTGGGCTTTCTATTTCCCCTTGTTCTGTGCAGCTGATGTTCTGCTACCAGTGCTGTGTTGACACAGACCTGTGCACTGTGGTTTCCTGATTTTTGTGGGGTTTGTTGCTTTCTCCTAAAGATAGGGAAGAACATGGAGCTGTTGGAGCCAGTCCAGAGGAGGCACCAAGATGATCAGAGAAATGGAGGAGCTCTGCTGTGAGGAAAGGCTGGGAGAATTGGGGTTGTTCAGCCTGGAGAAGAGAAGCTTCAGGGTGACCTAATTGTGGCCGTCCAGTGCCTGAAAGATGGAGAGAAACTATTTACAAGGGATGGAATGACAGGAAAAGGGGGAATGGCTTCCCACTGCCAGAGAGTAGGTTTAGATTGGATATTGGGAAGAAATTGTTACCTGTGAGGGTAGTGAGGTCCCAGCACAGGTTGCCCAGAGAAGCTCTGGCTGCCCCATCCCTGGAAGTGTCCAAGGCCTGGAGCACCCTGGGATAGTGGAAGGTATCTGTCCATGGCAGAGGGTGGAACAGGATGGGCTTTAAGGTCCCTTCCAACGCAAACCATTCTGTGATTCTGTAATAGGGGAAGGGAGAGGAGACACCCTAAGACCCGGTACTGTTCAGCTGCACCTTGTGAAGCTTTGTGCACTCTGATCTGACTTCCCCAGGGACACGCAGTCATCCTGCCACTCACAAATCCTTTGGCACAACTCCACAAGATTGACAGGCTGTCCTGCAGCTTCATGTTTAGTAACTGGGTTTGCCAAGTTTGCACAAAGTCTGCTTGGGCATATGGACATGTGCTATGCTGCAGTGTTCATAAATTCCAAATAAGAAGTCGTCCAAAGGCACACATGCTCTTCTGTGTGCCAGTCTCTTCGATTCAGAGATTCCTCAGAGTGGGCACTGTGAGCCTTGGTATTCCCAGCCTGCCTGAAATGGTTTTGACATCTGCAGGACTCTGCTCAATCCACACTTCAGATGCTATCCAGCTTGGAAGCTGCTTACGCCATGAGTGGACTTTAACAAGCTTATTTACTTTCCTTTTTTTTTTCTTTTTCGATGAGTTTACATCTCACTTTCATTCATTCCAAATTTTTACCATATATGGTCAGGGCTTCTTTTCAAACTTCACCAAAATGAAATGTGATGATGTGGTGGTGCATCCCCCACCCCTCCTCCCTGGCCCTGCTCTGAGATCTCAGAGTCTCCTGATAAGCCTTGATGGACTCAGCTCGGAGTGGTGAAGGTCCCCTGACTGCACCATCTGGGCTGTGAGGTACTCACTGAGCCTACCAGGAGCTGTTGTGTGATAGAGGTGGGAACAACTAGGAACATCCCAGCCAAGGTGGGAAACAAGGGATGAACCATGTATAGCCTGGGTAAACCATTTGCATGGATTGCAGCCCAAGCAGAGCAGCACCGTTGTGAATTGTAGCCCAAGTGGAACAGTCCCGTTATTACTCTACTTGGGAGAGAGTCCAGGAGTTACTGACTTAGGGCATGGCCTGGATGGGAACTTAGTGATGACCAAAGTGAATTCTCTTGGGACCCTACAAAAGTGATCCAGAGTGAGGCCCTCTGAGCTCTCCTGGGCCACAACTTCTTTTTCACCCTCCTGTTATGTATGTTATGGCACATGTCAGAAGTGCCACATATGATGGATATCTCAGGTTAACAAGGCACTTAGGATGCCTTGAGGTTAGATGTGTGCTGGCCAACTTTTCAAAAGTCTCAGGAGGATTTAGGTCCCACTGTGTCCTTCCCAGTTCTTGTGTTACAAATGAGCTTTCCCTATTACTTTCCCTTTTCAAAATGCTTAAAAGGTAGAAGTGGTATTTAAATCCATTACTTGTGCCATTTTTAATGTTCTTTTTACATGCAGATGTGCTTTTGTTGAGGCTGGCAGAACAAAGTGTTTTGCATGCTGAAGCTGCAGGGAATGGGAGTCTGTCGGGGAGTGGTTTAACAGAACTCTTGTGCAGGGGGATGCATAGCATGGAGAGGTCAGAGAGCTTTTTTAATGCTTTTTTAAGCAATCTCGAACACACTCGTTCGTGACAGAGCTGCTGCCAGGTGTGTGGCAGTTCAATGGGTGAGGAAGGTCTCTAAAAACTCTAGTGTTTCAAACTGTGTGGAAACAGGTGAAAAATGTTCTAATTTCAAATGATTGGCTCTGCTAATGACAGGATCTTTTCCCCCTTTTCCAGTAGAGTCGTGCACCTGCAGCTGGGACAGCCATGGAGAAGAGTGGGAACATTCAGCTGGAGATTCCTGACTTCAGTAACTCTGTCCTGAGCCACCTGAACCAGCTGCGCATGCAGGGTCGGCTGTGTGACATTGTGGTCAACGTGCAGGGCCAGGCTTTCCGTGCGCACAAGGTGGTACTGGCTGCCAGCTCGCCCTACTTCCGTGACCACATGTCCCTGAACGAGATGAGCACCGTGTCCATCTCCGTCATCAAGAACCCTTCTGTTTTCGAGCAGCTCCTCTCCTTCTGTTACACTGGCAGGATATGTCTGCAGCTGGCTGACATCATCAGTTACCTGACAGCTGCCAGTTTCTTGCAGATGCAGCACATCATAGACAAATGCACGCAGATTCTCGAGGGGATTCATTTCAAAATTAATGTGGCGGAGGTGGAAGTGGAATTGAGCCAGACCAGGGCGAAGCATCAGGAGAGACCGCCTGAGTCTCACCGAGTGACGCCAAATCTAAACCGTTCCCTGAGCCCATGTCACAACACCCCCAAGGGGAGTCGTCTAGGACAGGTTAGCACGGTGCTGGACATTCGGGAGCTCAGCCCACCCGAGGAGTCCACCAGCCCCCAAATAATCGAGCAGAGTTCGGATGTGGAAGGCAGGGAGCCCATCCTGCGGATTAACAGAGCAGGACAGTGGTACGTTGAGACGGGAATGGGAGAGCGCGGGGCACAGAACGACGAGGATGTGCGGGTGCTGGGAGGAGTGCGCATTAAGACGGAAAACCTGGAGGAGTGGCTGGGGGCAGAGCACCAGCCCTCAGGAGAAGATGGGAGCAGCGCTGAGGAGGTCACAGCCATGGTGATCGACACCACGGGCCACGGATCGCTGGGCCAGGAGGCTTTTGCCTTAGGCTCCTCTGGAGCCAAAGTGGTCAGGCCCACCAGCAGTGAGATCGACAGGTGGGTTTTCTTAAGCTTACTTATTCACCTTGGCTGTAAGAGGAGGTTATGCAAGATTCTGACTTGGCTGGGTCAGTTGCTTTGGAACATTTCCTCTTTCTATTTCCTGTGGCCACCTTAAGCGTGAGAGCAAAAGGGTTTTTACCTGGTGTTGGGAAATGTATCCAGTATGGGTAATAATATTTTAGCTGGGTAGTGATCAGACCAGGATCTCCAGGTACAGGCTAGCTTCAGAAATTACTTATTAGCTCTTAGAGGTTGGGATCTCTACCTCTCAGTGTTTCAGCTGAGGTGGGATTTTTTTTTTAAGAAGATGTTCAGTTCAGCCTCAGTAGATACCAGCCTCAGCATTCAGATTAATGAGGTCATATACAGTATGTGTTACATATCTCCGCTGCACTGGTGCCTTCTGGCCCAAAAAATCTGGGAATGGTTCTGGCTGAGAAACAAGCCAGACACCAGCTGTAGGTCAAGGTCTGCCCAGTGGTCCATGACAGCAGTGGGCCCTGGGTTTACATCTTCTGAGGCAGTTGAAACAGGGAACCCAGTGGCCTCTGCTGTTGTTTTGGTTTATATGAGAGAGCAGAAAGCCTTTGTTGAAAATGAGTGGTGAAACCTGCTGTGTTTGGATTCTCCATCCATCTGCTTCCTCTCCACTCCAGCATTTGCTTTCTTGCCCTAGGCTCAGGCCAGAGAATGGATTTGATAAAGGGCAGGTCTGTTTTATTTTGGGGGATTGTAATTCTAGGGTTTCCCTTCACATCTGCCTCTCTTTGCTCAATCCCATGGGGAAACAGCTACCTGGAAGCAGTGGATATTCTGTCACTTGTTGCTTAATAAATCAATCAGTGGGAACAATCTTGAGCTGGCCCTTGGAGAGCAATGCTTTCCTACTTCCTTAGCCCTTTTCCTTGGATCAGCTAGTCTCTAGCATCTCTTTTTGCACTGCAGTCTGTATGCACTGTTTCCCACCTCTAGTCCATCACATCCCTTATGTTTCACACTGGGAATGGAGGAGGAGGGTGCTGGAAGAGAGGTGTCCTCTGAGAAATGGTTTCTATCCTGCTGTACATTTCTGAGTCACCCAGCCCATATTGGTTTATTCATGATAGCAACCCCTCTCTGTTGCTGAACTGGAAGTCAAATGGCTCAATTTTTCAGATGTTCAGACTGAAACCATAGACCGGTGTGATTTGGGTTTTCCTTTGTATTTGCACTGTTCCACCTCCAGTGTGTTAGCTGATGAGGATGAAGAGATGCTATACAGGTGCCTCTATTGCTCACCCGTTGTTCTGAACGCTGTAGTGACCTGATGCCCATTAAAAATTCCATTTACACTCTTTCCCCACCCCACAGATTTAGCCCTTCTGGCAGCATGGTTGCTGTGGCTGAGCGGTACAGATCAAAAAGCGAGTCTCCCGGGCGGGTGGATGAGCCCAAGCAGCCCAGTTCCCAGGTAGGCAGATCAAGAAGTTTGCGAGTAAATGTTGGCTTGAAGGTGAAGGGGACTGTGTTGTGATGAAGTGTGTAATATTTTATGATTGCAAGCAATAACATGTGTGATACAAGGACTTTATTCTTTGGCAAAGGATCGACTTGCTCACAGGAGAACATGTGCTGGCCACATACGATTTAAAACTGATTCCGGCTGTTGTTTGGGATTTTGGCCAGATACCTGGAAAACACAAAGAGTTTCTCTTGTTGTTTGAGGGCATAAATATGCACCCTTATTGTGGGCAGGCCACCAACCCCTGAGGAGAAACCCCATTTGCCTTCAGAGCTGGATCTGCCCTCAAACACTGGCAGCAAATGCCTGAGCAGAGGGAGGAGGTGTGGCTTGACTTCTGTGGAAGACAGGTGACAACCGCTGAACCTTTCTATGCTGGTACCAAGACCATTCCCAAAAGCCCTCCAGGCACTACACCAATAAACCTTTCCGAGTGGACTGTCAAAGAGCTGTGGAGTTTTAGAGAGGTCTCTGTCTCTTCTCCAAGTGACTGTGTTGCACAGCAGACTTTGCAACATAAAGGAGCTCTGAATTCTCTGCTTTCTTGGGCACAGTTTTGGGGTAGGAGGGAGAGATGCACAGAAATGGGAGAGCAGTGGGCTGTAGAGTGCAGCGAAGTGGGACATGGCAGTAATGCCTGTGCCTTATCATTTTGGTCTAATTTTGTTGCATCCAGTTAGTGTCACAGTGACACTGCAGTGCAAGCATGTCAGCCTACACAGTACGGAAGGACTCTTGTGAGCCTGGCAGGTAGGGAATGTGTCAGTGTTGTAAGCAAAGGACTTGGCTGGAGGCGAGTAAGGAGATACTAGGCTGCTTTGCCCTTGAGTAAGACCAAGTGAAGCAAGGGGGGAAAAATTGTGATTTCTGTCTGCTGACTTTGTTAGACACTTCCATAAAACGACAGATACCTTTTTGTTCCTGTTTTGCAAAGCTTTGTTTTGTGTCCTCAGAAGACATTGTGAAAATTTCAGGTCAAACCAACCCTCTAGGGGAAATGTGATATGTTAAGCAATTTTAGCTCTGCCTACAGAAAAGCTGCTCTTATTTCTCCATTGTGAGACAGCCTCAAACATGAAATCTTAGGCTTTACACACCATGGGGAAGTATCATCACCTTCCACTCTCCTGGCATTGCCATATCCATACTAAAATAGCCTGCTCGTGATCCCTGCCCAACAGCAGTGGTAGAGTGGAAAGGAAGAACCAGAGCTTTGTGTATCTCCTTTAGTCGTTAGCAGCTTCCCTATGCCTGTACAGCTGGATTCAGCAGCACCTGGCACAGGTACACTGCTGCTCATGCCTGCAGAGCCCTGGCTAGCAGAGGAGATCCCCTCCTGCTGTTACACTGGTTGGTTCTCCACATTTGGCACCACTGGGAAGCAGCATTGGGAGAGTAAACAGTGCATCTCCAGCACAGAAGCATTCTGGAGTCGGTCTGTTTCTGCTGAGTCTGAATATGATGGCCAGAAGTGTCTGTCCTGAGACCAGGCTTGTGGTTCAGGTTGCCCTTGGCTGTTTGTCTGTGTGGCTTTGGAAAATACAGAAGAGTCCTTGCTGTGCAAGCTGGGTCAGGCACGTCCTTGCCTGCAATGCCACGGGGCTGGGATGGGTTACACAGCCAGGCAGGCAAACATGACTCATTATAAAACGAACTCAAAGTGACACCTGAATAAATACCTGTGTAAAATGACACCTGAAGACTTTCAGGTATGATTTGTGGTTTGCTCCTCCTTTGTTTTACTGCAAGCTCATCAATTGGCTTCTTTTTTTTTGACTTTTAGTAAGGAAAACAGAAGGTGATACACTCAAGTGTTTTAATAAAACTGGCACAAATTTTTTAAAAAGTAACAAGTATTGACATGTAGTCCACAACTGAATTGGTGGCCAGGTGCCCTTGTGTCAAGGGCTGTCTTTTCTTCACCAGATCCAGGGAATGGCATGGCAGAAGGGGCCTCTGCAGCAGTGGTTTCTAATTGATTGCTCATTTGTCTTCAGCCCCAAGGCCACAGTTAAGCACTTAAATGTGTGCTTGAGGTTGCAGACATTAGTGCTGCTGATTTTGAGGTTTGGCACATGCTTTACTGGCTGGACCTGGGCCTGATCTTCTCTGCAACTTGTTTTAGGCTGCTTGTTATTTAAATCTATGCTATTTCCTTGGCAGGGGGAGGAATCAGCCATGCTTGGAGTGAGCGGTTATGTGGAATATCTGCGGGAACAGGAGGTTTCAGAGCGCTGGTTCCGGTACAACCCACGGCTCACATGTATTTACTGCGCCAAATCCTTCAACCAGAAGGGCAGCCTGGACCGGCACATGCGGCTCCACATGGGCATCACACCTTTTGTCTGCCGCATGTGTGGGAAGAAGTACACCCGCAAGGATCAGCTGGAATATCACATCCGTAAGCACACAGGCAACAAGCCCTTCCACTGCCACGTGTGCGGCAAAAGCTTCCCTTTCCAGGCCATCCTCAACCAGCACTTTCGCAAGAACCACCCTGGCTGTTTGCCCCTGGAGGGGCCCCACAGCATCTCCCCTGAGACCACCGTCACATCCCGGGGGCAGGCAGAGGAGGAATCTCCTCCACAGGAAGAGGCTGTGGCAGTGGGGGAGACAGCACAGGGATCTGTGTCCACAACTGGGCCAGATTGAGATGCGGCTGTGGAGTCCCAGGAAAAAGGACTGTCTTCCCATTCCTGGCTCTAAAGAATCAGCACCAACCCAGCAGGCTGGTAGTGTAATTAGTGCAATGCCACCACTGAACAGAAAGAAGCTCCCAAGAAACATCTTGGGATGTTGCCAAAATAGAAAAATCTCTCTCTTTCTCTCTCTTCCTCTCCCACACCCACACACACCCCCACAGAGTGTTAAATGTTTTTCTCCCTTATTCCTCCTCCTCTTGGAGAAAAACAGAACAACTGTGTCAATCAACTTATTCAGGGATCGACAGGATTTTCAATTTTTTTACTGTTCCGTAGTGATCTGGGACAAGCAGTCATTTTTATTTCTGGACAGCACTGTGGCCCAGCAGGGCGTCCTGCTGGCAGTGCCGGGTTCAGCCACAGAGCCATATCCACTGCTCCCGCTCGAGGGGAGAGCAGGGGCAAGGGGCCATTGCCTTTCTTCCTTCCTCAAGTAGTTGCCATAGTAAAGAAAACAAAGACTGTCCTGGTGGAACCTGGCTTGCCCAAGTGTATTTATCCCTGTCTTATTTTTGGTGTGTCTCTTTACATTTTTATTTAAACTGTTATTTTAGGGCTTTGGGCTTGCCCGTTCCAGGCATGTGGCCCTGGTGCCCCTTGTTAAAGTGGGCACAGCTACAAAGGGGTATTCCAGAGGTCAGCAAAATGTGAAGAAAGCACTTCAGCTACTGAGAGTGGAATTTAGCAGCTGTGAGGTTTGTGTGAGACTCTGATGCATTGGGAGAAGGGCTGGAGGGGTCTTCCAGAGGAGGTTGTCTGGAGAGCTCAGAGCACTCTTATGTCCTGGCTGGAGCGCTGCCATGCTTCAGGTGTTGCTGAGGATTAGGAAGAGATTTTCTGGAGTTGCTGAATTGCGGAGTTAGAGGCTGGCTACCAAAGTCCTCCTTCACCCCTGCTCCCCCCTCGACATGCACTTGATCTTTTAGAACAGCAATATGGGATATGGGAATACTGCAATGCTGTTATCACAGCCAAGCAATCGCAGGTGGTTGCTTTTAAACCTGTTTCTACAAACTAGTTTGATAACTTTTTTATCAATGAAATGCAAAAAGAAAAGAGAACCCTACTCTATTTCCTTATAACAGTTCAGGAGACTTAAAAGTGAGTGGTTCCTAGAGCAATCACAACTCTGTTCCCTTGCATGGACTTAACATTTTTGTATTCTGAGTAGCTCTGATGTTTAGAGCAAGTTTAGCAAACCTGGAGAGACATGCCTGAGTGTGTATTGTAGGTGTTTGCACGGGCTTATGTGGTTTATAACCAGAAAAGCATGGGACAGGTAGATAAGTGCAAATATCCTGACATGTTTTTTTTTTAAATATGCAATATTTTAAGAGTTTTCTCTAGTTCTGATGCCAAGTTGTTCATGATGAAGGGGGGGAGTGAACGACAGGTTGCGCTTATCAGGTTTGGTGAAGTTCTCTTGAGCATGTGTAATGTGTATATGATAAGGAAGGGTGAAGTTCTGAACCTTAAGGTGATGGGAGGAACAAGGAGACATTGGAAAAGAAATACGCTTCATCTTGCTTCAACAAGAAACCTGGATGAGTGGTTAGAGCAGGGGCTTAGCAGGCAGGAGACTGACCAAGTGACAATAAAGCTTGACCTCCTGTCTGACTGCAGTTTTGGGCACATGGAAACATCTCCAGCCCTTGCTTCCCCCATCTGCAAATTGGTACTCAGGATCATTTTCCTGCCCCTTTGGAGGGAATAATTTGGAGGAGGGTGATGTATTCTTGCCTTGCTTTATAGATTTTTTTATATGTGAGGGGTCTCGCTGTTCCTCCCATCTCTCTCTCAAAAAGAGATGTGGCTCTAATGTGTTTTTGTGTGTGGGGAAGGGCTTGGTGCCAGTATCACATGTAACAGGGATGTGATCCTACAAGAGGAACCTTTGCAGGTGTTCTGAGCTGGGCACCTGCAAAGTACTATTTCAAACAGGAAAACTGATATTTCACTTCCGTTTTCCTTCTGTCCCTTCTTCCTCCTCTCCTGTCAAGGGCATCCATCACACAAGGAGTGATTTGGCCACCCAACCAGCTCTGCCAGGTTTCCTGGCAAAGGTCAAACATCATGGTACCAAAACAGTGAGGTTGCCAGAGAGCAGTGGCAGAGGATGAGGTGAGAGGGTGACCAAGGTAGGTTTTGTTGCAATCAAGGTGCAGGGAGGAGTGGAGATGTGCTGCTTTAGTCATAGCTTTTGAAGTTACCAAAAATGCAAAAAAAAAAGTTAAAAACTTTGAAATCCTATCCTCTTCACACTAGAGAGCATAAAAAGTTACTTTTAGTCGCTCAAAAGATTTTTAAGTGTTTTAAAATAGAAATTTTAAAAGAATACTACCAAACTATATAAACATGAAATTATTTATATACATATATTATATTAAAATATAGTGGGAAAGTTTCCCTGCTAAGCTTGCTGTGAAGAGAAGGGTGAAGGTGCAGTAACTGCTACACAAGCAACATTTTTCTGAGACAGATGGCAACCGTAGTGAAGAAGGGCTGACATAAAATGATGAATGCCTTTGTTCCCATGGCACAGCTGTGAGTTTCTTGAGCAGGTTTTTATTTTACTGTATCAATACTGTGAACGGAGGAGCATCCAAACAGCACAGGATGCCAACAGCGTATCCTGTTTGCTGATTCACTACTTCAAGTGGCCTGGTGAAAACCATGAAATTAGTCCTTCATACCTTACTAGGCTGAAAACAAAGCTTGTGAAAGGTTTTTATTTTTTCCTCTTTTATGTTTGCTTTTGTTTTTGTTTTTGAGAGGTTTTTTGTGCAGAGGTTGCCACTGTATAAATCATCATTTCTGATTGCATGCAAGAGCCAATATTCTTGCCCAGGCCTTGCTGAGGTGAAGTTTATAGCCTGTAGCTAGAGTCAGTATAAGGTATGGTAGTGGGAATCATTTTGATATTATTTCTGTACATTTAATGGATGTGTATGTATGTGTGGGAATCATGATGTCTAATATTTCTTGAGCAGTGCTGAAACCAGTTTAGGGCCATCCGCACTAGGCAGTGGAATCAGTTCTGAAGGAATCATTATTAAACATTTCTTTCAATGGTTGACTTCCTGAGTGCAGATGAGACCAAGGTTTGAGAAAAAAGGGGTTGGAGGTCATATACGGTATGGAAAAACCTCATGTGAATTTTCTGGCAGTGGTGTAGCTACTTAGAGGTGCTTTCCCTAACAAAATGATACTGTGTCCTTTTTCCTCGGTGTGGCTCTTTACGGTTGCACCAAGGCTGTGGAGAATCAGATGCCAACTTTCCAAGTGCGAATGCTTCTGTGATGGGTTGAGGCACAGCTTTGCATTCCCACGTCTAGCTGCATCTTGTTCTGCCAAAACTGTGATTTCAACTGTGATTTAAGGAGGATGTGAAGAGAACTCTCGTGTTTTAATACCTCTGTATGTAACATTTCTGTCTGCTTTAGAGTTAGAGCTTACCAACCTATTTGTTTTCTTGCCTCAGGCAACAGGGAGAACACACTCTGGTTTTACAGTTTGCTTTCTTGGAGGTGGACATAGTTCTTTGCTGTCAAAGAACTCACCTCCCAAAAGTGAAGTGTTGTGGTTATCTCCTTAAGCCTGCAGCAAGCCCTGGTGCCAAGTGTCAGCCAAGTGACATGATGGTTGCTGCGGCTGTTCCCTGCTCCTGCCAGGTTCCCTGTGAATAGATGTGAAAATAACAAGAATTGTGTTAATACTGTGTTGCTGCTTAGGAGAAAAGCTAAACCTCTTCATCTCAGAAGGATGACTGATATGAAGCTGGGAAAAGGAGAAGGCCAAAGTGCAATGAGAGGATGTGAAAACAAATTGTGCTTTGTATTTCCAGCAGCTAGAGAGGGATGAATGAGAGGCTTTATGGAATGTGAATTTGTTACAGGAGGTTGAGAACATGCTTAGAGCTAACTTAGTAAGATCCAGGGATAGCCCGGTGAGAGCCAGAGCAGCCGGTGCAAATGGGCAGTCCCTCCTTGTCCTCTCAGCATTATCCACCATCAGGTTCAGTCCTTGGACTTTCGTACATCTTCTCTACAATATTCTCAAGCTGTGATCTGTATAATTTAACTTTAGTTTGGGTGCTGGGAAGAACAGAAAGCATGTTGTGTCTCTACTGCTGTTTTAAACCCAGAGAGGTCGGCAGTGACTGGCCCCGTTCCCATCTGACAGCTATCCAGAGCTGGAATAGCATTGGCAACAAGCTGTGGCCCTGCTGAAAAGCATCATGGGGCTGGCTCGGTGCAGTGGGCATGGAGCCAGGATTTCAGCCCTCTGTGAGATCAAGGTTGAAATACATGGACAGGACAGCTCTCCCTGTTTGTCCGGCTCTCATTTTTTGACAGCTCCGTGTCTGTGTTTCCATCCCATACCTCTGCCATAGGAATGTAACTTAACTGTGAGATGCCCATTTCAGGAAGTGATTCCAAGCAGTCTGGTTTTGGAGCAGAGTCCTTGGCACTTCTGGAGTGATTCAGCCCTAACAAGGCCTTTGCAAGAGCAGAGTTGTAGCTTTTAGTTGCTGCTGACTTCATCTCTCCTGCAGAATCCAACATATAAATAGGAAGACAGCTGCAAAGATGCCATTGATTTGGGTGGAAGGTGGCTTGGGAGGTAGATAGGATTGTACATCTTGAAAACCAACAAAAACCAGCACTTAAAATTATTTAAACTTTACCAAACTCTCCTCTTTGATTCGTGACATGCCTGCCAATTTAGCCATGCCAGCATCCAAATGTTTCTGCAGATTAGTGACTAGTGACATCAAATGCTCTTCTGGCTCTGCTGGAAATATTTTGAGGATGGGAAAAGTCCCTGCTCATGGCAGGACGGTTGGACTAGAAGACCTCTGAAGGTCCCTTCCAACCCATACTATTCTGTAAGTCAAGAAGATATAATTCAAGGAGACTTTTTGCCAAGGTCTGCGCTCTGAGTTTTCCCTGGGAGCTGAGCCTGTAGCTAGGACTGCAGTTGGAAAGCCTGGGATTCACTGCCATAGCAAAATAATTGTGGTGGGCATTGCTCCTGTCACAAGGTGAGAGCCATGCACAGAGTTTTGATATCTACAGTTAAATGGCCTGAAGAGGGGCTCAGGATCCTTATTTTAATCACTGTCATTCAAAGGATATTTTAATGTAAAATACATATGTGTGTATATATATATGTGTGTGTGTGTATATATATATATATATATATATATTTGTAACCAAATAGAAGTTAGAACTATGCAAACAATACCTGCTGCTTCTTGAAACTGAAGTCTACCAGAACATTTTGGAATGGAGTAGATTTGGAGTAGACTTGCTGTGGGGCTTTTTTGTTTTGTTTTATAACCAGTAAAATGCAGCAGACCAAAGTTTTGCTGCACTCTAGTCTTACTAGAAATTTAGGTTATTCCTAACCTGGAACCCACTCAAGTGGGTTATAAAATTATCTGAGGAGTCCTGCCATCTCTAAAATATTTCCATCTGCTGAAAGGCTTTGGCTTGGCAAACACAGGAAAACACAGAGGCTGGGAATTAGGAGAGATTGAATGTGATGTTTGGGCTGATGGAATCAAGAAAGAACTGGGAGCATTTTCTTTTGGATGTAGGATTGAGTTGGCTTCAAGGAATCTTCCTACTTGGGAAAATGTCCATTGCTGAGATGGAGGCAGTGATCAGAGCATCCTCAGGATGAATTCTGGTTTTGGTGGAGGTATTGGAAAGCTTCCTGCTGAATCTGATGGTACCAAAGTTTAGGCTGCTGGGAGAAATTCCACATAGTTTCTGCCATTCCTTTGTGTCAGATCCGATCTTTGCTTTTAGGATTAACTGCAGTATATCTGTAACTTTCAGTGACCTTTGGCTTTTTATTCCTGGAACTGTAGACAATTCAGGTTTCCCATAACATTATCCTCATCCCAACTGTGAACAAGTTACTACTGCTTCTTATAATTTATTGTCTTTCTGTTCCTGAACGTCTGTGTGATCCAGCTGGTCGCCAGCACCACCTTCCAGTGCTTCATTAGCTTTTATGCACAGGGTATTGTTGCAATGGATAAGTTGACCATGCTAGTTGGAAGAGCAGAAGCCTTTGGATAATGACTTTTGCTTCCTCTAGCTGTCATTAGGAAGTGCACACACACATACCTGTATATACATATATAGAAACAAATATAATGTGTTTCAATATAAACTCATTTAGCGTTATTCTTATTTAATTTATATTTTAATCCAGTTGTAAACCAAAGTATTACAGCTTGTGAAATTATGTCTCTCGGAAGTAGGAGGAACCTTTTTTAGGTGGGAATTCTGTAAGGTCTTTGGTGACAAAAACATGGATATGAGTAAGGCTTAAGAACTTGTGCTGCTGGGGAGTTGCAGCCTTGAAAGGATTTGAAACTTGCTGGGTAAAGTTGGATGGTGAGGCCTTCTGATGGTGTTCTTCATGGTCCTTAACAGTTTTGTTGTAAAACAAGGACGTTCTGGCAAAGCTAGAAATAAAAGGGGAGAAGACAGCAAATCAGACTGTGATCTGGCACAACTGGGAGCTGGGGAGGAAGCCGCAAAATCAGCCACTGATGTATTTAGTGTCTAATTTAAAGTTTTAGGAAACGAGCCATTGCTATTTACTGATGTCTAGAAGTGGCTGGGGGTTTGTTAATAACTTGTGTGAAGGTGCATGTTCTGCTGTCACCATTGGGAAGAAATAATGGGTTCAAAGTTAAGATCTTGCTGATTTTTCTGTTCCAGGGAGTAATTACCTTTCCGAGGAACTAGCAAGTGCTAAGAACAAATTCACTCCAACATGTCCTGCAGGCTTGGCAGTGGCTCTGGTTCCTCTAGGGAGGAGGAAGACAGCTGAAATAAGAAGAGAGCTTATCTGTTTCCAGCCCTGGCTGGCCCTGGTGGCACTGGAACCACGCAGGGGGATGGGTAGAAAGGTGGAACAGCAGCAAAGCATCACTGGGAAGAGGTAGTGCATGTATCTGGTGTGCCATGGATGCTGTGGGCAGGGAAATGCTGGGTTTAGAACCTGCATGGGGGCAGGAGCATGCAGGAAATGCTGCTGCCTTGTGAGACAGGTATCCAAAGATGCCTATCCTGGCACATGAGAGCTGAGTAGCAACAGTGTTTTCCCTGCTGGAGCTGTGAATATTAAAGAAGGGAAAGGGGTCCATCCGCTGTGGAGGCAGATTTGCTTTGAGCATTTCAGAAACTCCACTGGAAGGAACTGAAGGGTGGGAAGGGCAGTACCAGACTTCAAAGCGCCATTTTCTGAGTTTTCTAGCAAGTGTTGAAGACTGAAGTTTGTTTTTGTTTCAGTGCTTTCTCCTTTACCTATATCATTTCTCCTGTTTAAACTCCACAGCTCAGGGGAGGGTGCAGAGAAGATGGATCCAGACCCTTCCTGGAGGCACATGGTGGAAGGAGGAGCAGCAGTAGGCAGCAGTTTATACAAGGGAAAATCAGGTTAGGTATGATAAGACGTTATCTCACCATGCGTACAGTCAAACAGCATTGGATCAGGTTGTCCAGAGAGGCTGGGAAATCTCCATCATGGGAGAGTGTAGCCTCCAAGTTTCTGTTTCCATTAGACTGCACCAAGCTGTGTTTTTGTTACTTTTTTTTTTTTTAGTTTTATCATGTAAAATGGGCAGCTTTACTGGGCTTCCTAGTTCATATCAGTTAAGCTTTTGAAACATGTTTAGGTACTTTTAAATACTGCTGTGTAAGTTCCTTGTTTAATCTGACATATTCTGATTTATTATTTTACTGCAGTTACATAAGGCAGTACTTAAAAAAATCAGTGCATTAATTTTTTGCAGACTTTCAGCTTAGTTTTTGTTAATGTACCTAACACCCTTCCCCTCAGATCTATGGTGAAATGGCTGCATTATTTTTTTACTGCAGTGAGGCTTATTTATTTAAACCTTCCCATTACCTTTGCAGTCAGACCTAATTCCATTGGCTATGAAACTGTGAAACTAATGAGAAATGAAAAATAAAGTTGGATTGATTAATTTACTGCTGGTCAAAAAATACAGAAAGTGGCAGTAAAAAAAGGTAAAATACAGTTGAAATTAGCTACTCAAATCACAGAATCACAGAATGGTTTGGGTTGGAAGGGACCTTAAAGCTCATCTTATTCCAGCCCCCCTGCCATGGGCAGGGATGCCTTCTGCTAGAATTCCAATAGAAATTACTGAGTCTGGGGCAGGGGAAGGAGTCACAAAACTAGTCTGAGAGAAACAAATTTTAATTTGATGATGCCAGTTAATTGGTTCCCCATTTGGTCAAGTTTTAAAAGCTGTTTCTTGAGGTTTCTCTGGGCTCTGCTCATTCATCTACGTGTCTTGGGCATTGGTTTGATACGGGGGTTTGTGCCTCCGAGAGTATTTTCTGAGAGTTTACATGTCTAAAGAAACTCTCTGGATTACTGTGAAGCTTTTCTTGAATCCTTCCTTGCCTGTGCATTGGTAACTGAACACAACTCTTGGCTGCAAGAGGCCAGTGGGAGGAGGGTGGCAGCTGTGGGTGACACTAACAAGAAGTGGACAGTGCAATTCTCAGGCTGACAGATTGGATTTCAGGAAGGGGCACGAAGCCCCAGCCCCACTGTGGCTGTCCCCAGCCCCAGGGCGTTCTTTCAGTCTATATTTGTGTGCAGAGGCTGGTTACAGGGCAGCCGGGATCTCCGCCAGAGATGCAGGGAAGGAGGGTGTAGGTGGCATGCAGGCACTTTTCTCATGTGTTAGAAGGTTTCTTAAGCCAGGGTTGTGCTGTTGGGGGAAGCACCCCAGGTGGAATTGAGAGTAAAATTTTGTCATACCCTTTGCTTAAGAACTAATTCCTTGGGCTCCTCGAAGGTACTGGCCTGGGCAGAAAGCTGACACCAGACAGCTTCCAGGGTTGTGTTGTCACAAGGCAAGTGCCGGTGAGGAATATTGGGAAGGGAGAGAGGAGTGTTGTTGTTCAAGTAAGGCATGGTTCTTTTGTGTTGGTGGGTAACATGGCTGACATTTAGGGCAGGCAAGAGCAATCCTGGGTGGCAAAACAGGCTTTTCTGAATAAGGTCTTTTAGAAGCTGAATGAGGAGGAGAATAACATGCACCACCTGTGTGTTCTTGCAGTAACATATTCCTCACCTCGTGCCCCACACTTGCAGGGAGAATTAGCGAAGGATGGGAAGACTGGATCAGATGTTAATTCATGGAAATGGAAGCAAGGTATTTAAAGCACTGTTTTAGTCTGAAAAGGGAAGGGAATGAATGCAGTTTTCCCAAGCCTCTAGTGTGTTAAACACTAGCTGAAGCTCCCATGAGCTGTGGCCTCATTGTCCCCAGAGCTCCCCTCGTTTCCCTGGTGTCACCCCACCTTTCCTGCACAACACTGTGAATATGATATCTGTAGCTCTTTTTAAAACTTTGGTTTTTTCCATTAAAACTGCTCAGAGCAGGAAATGCTGTCCTACTGCAGGAGCAGACAGGATGTGACCCCCAAGCAGGGCACAGATAGTTGAGTAGTAGGAGAGAAAATTTTAAGCGTTAACAAGGGAAGTGGCTTTGTATAGCAATTTGCTAATCAAATGTCATCTTGTAACAAACTTAACTGACAATCAATTACTAAAATACTTAGAGGGATCTTAGAGGGAATAGTCAGTACATCTTCACCAGAAAGATTTAACTGGGATAACTAAATAAAGAGCACAGGATTTTTTTCCTCTTTTTTTTTTTCATTTTTTTTTTCCTTTTGAGCAATCACTCCAGAAATGCAGTTGCATTAAGCAGCAGCATATTCACAGGACAGTAACTACCTCTCTCTCTTGGAGTGATGAGGTTACCACACTACACATTCTAGCAGCAAAGCTTTCACTTTAAAGAGATTTGTTTTCTTTACCTCTGTGTTTCAGAAATGCAAGTCTGCTCTGTAAAGTGACTCTATGAAAATGGCATCTGGCAGGAGCAACAGGAGTCCCTCGGGGTCCACAGTCCTTCTTGGCCTCCAGTTCCTCACTGTGACCCTTTGCAGGTTGGCCATAACGCTTTGACAGTTCAGGGGGGCTTTGTCACCTCCCGTGTGCTGCGTGACAGTGAACTGTCCCCTGGGCCTGAGCTGTGAGACCACATTCCTGCACTGGGAAATCAGTTAATGGTGGGGAAGGTAAAAAGGAGAATCCATCTCCCTCCTGCCTCCAAGGCAGCAGGCAGCAGTGAAAAAAAAAAAAAAAAGAAAGAAGCAATAAGATAAAATACAAACACTTTTATACGTTGTTCATTAGTCAGCAGATCTGACTCTGCAAATTTATATATATATATACACACACATACAGAGAGCAAATCTCTCATGTGAAAAGGTGCCATTTTTTTTTAAAACAGAGTCCCTTTCCAAACTAGAACAGCACTTTAAATAGGTTCCTCTTTTAAAAAAAAAATTTAAAAAAACTAAAAAAAAAGAAGAAAAAAACCNAAAAACCCCAAAAAAAAAAAAAAAAAAAAAAAAAAAAAAGCATACCCTTTTCTGCAGCAATGCACTTTAACTGGTCAGACGAGTACAGCTGTGGCTGGCTTGGTACACAGCTGTATGGGCAGGCAGCTCCTGGGCAGCCACAGCTCGGGGGGAGCAACGTTGCCAGACCCTTGGGCATGGCAGCTCTACCTCCAGCAGCTCCCCAGGCCAGCACGACCCCCACGCCACCTGGAGCAGCTCCGCCGTGCCCAAGCACCGACGGGGCTGGTGGCTGTTAGGGGACTTTGTAATCTGTCAAGAGAGACCCACCCTTGCCTGTCAAGAAGATTTAAACCCCATTTTTTCACAGGTCAGAAGTTGTACCCAGTTACAACCCAGTTGGCAGCCCAGGGCCGAGCTAAGCTGAACAGCAGAGCCGGAAGAAAGCTGTTACTGGGGTTGTGGGGTTTTTCCATAAGATGAATATGGAGCCCTTGTCAGTTCTATTTGGTTTTTTCTTTTTTAATCCAAGTTTGTGTGTCCCACATTGATTCTGCTCTGAGCTGGTTTGCAGCGTAACCATTTGTACCAGAAATTGTGCTGTCACCTTCAACTAGTGACCTATAAATCAAACCTTTTTAGGACAGGTGTCCTAACACTCAAGACTTACTTCCACAGTTAAGAAATTTCCTACTGTACTAATTATTCTTTTTTTATTATTTTATTTTATTTTTGGTTGCAGTCCTTATTTCAAGAAAAAAAAGTCAGTGTTGAGACTCGTCTGGAGTAGGCTGAAGAGTAAGCCTGCTGTAGCTTGTGGATATCAGACTGTTCTTCAGTGATTTTCCAAGCTGTTCCCAAACTGGTCCTCCATGACTGCTTCCCTTTTCCTCTTCCAGCAGGCACTGGCAAACAGAAGCTCCATGGCCATTGTGTCCAGGGACAGCCAGCACTGCTGGAAAAGAGGTGGGCAGGGGTAGCAGGGGAACCAGAGCTGGGAAGGCGGAAAATAAAAGCAAGGTAGAGGGGACTGTACAATTGCATTGAAAGCAGTTTAGCAAAAAGTGCTCTCGTTGGACAGCTTTAAGAGCAACGTGAATGAAAACTTAGCAACATGGGTAGGAATCTTGGAAAATTCTATAAATGTATACTTGAAATTCTGTTTGTATTTAAAAAAACCCGTATTTTCTTCTTTCTTTTAACACTGTGTAAAAGAACATTATGCATGTGAGTGGTTTGAGAATTAAATGGTTTAATACTCAGATCCTTGTCTGTGTCTTATAGCTGACTGGTCCTGACCCAAGGTGGATTTTCCATGCCATGGGGAGAGATCCTGGTCCTGGCTGTGGGTAGCTCCACGCTGTCCTAAGCTGAGCAGCTTGAGAGAGGTTGCACAGTCCAGGCTGCTGTTCCTGGCAACTCAGATGGCTTCTGTCCTTTTTGGATGAGCTTTGTCTCACCTCTTCAGCAGGCTCAGCCCTTTTCAGGCTCCCCAGGAGGAACAAGCCCTGTGCTCTTGCTGAAGGCCAAGTTTTGGATGTTTTTCCAGCTGCCTATGGCAGAGGAAGCATTTTGGTTCAGTGCCAGGCTAGGGAGACCCAGGCACTGCCTCAGCCCTCCACTTTCACCAGCGTCCACCTCCACAGCCTGGAGCAGAACTGAAAAAGGCAGTGATTACAGGAGGTTGCGTGTCTCTCAGTGATGTTCACAGGCAGAAGATGGGATCCAGCAAGAAAAGCCACAGTAGTAACTGCCAGAGGAGGACAGGGAGAGGGAGAAGAGCTGCTTTCTGAACTCTTCGTTATTTTCCAAGTGCTTCCCCTTTTCTCCCAGGGTCCCAGCCCTGTGTTACATTCACAACTTCTTTCCAAGGTACTGCTCCAGGTGAGCATGTCAGCCCCTAAAGGACACCTCTCAGGTGTATAGGGTTTGCCATAGCCTGTGGGACAACAGAGGAGGTGGCTCTCCATGTCCAAATCACATGCTACTTGCACAGATGCTCAAACAATCCTACTAGGAACAGGAAAGAGTCAAACCCCTGATAGCTTCCAAAACTAGAGACCCAGTGACCAAAGATCTGACATACCAGCTCTATCCGAGTTAACTCCCTCACTGCTTGGCTGCTCTGGCCATTCCTGCCAAGAAAATCCTCTACAAAGGTGAGTATTTTGCTGGTCCTACAAAATCCAGAGTAAATGGCCCACTGGGGAGTGCAACCCACTGCCTGCACACATCACTTCCATCACCTCCTGAGGACAGGAACTGTGCTTTCACTGTCTGGTTTGAAACATCTGCCTGAAATGGAGAAATCTGCATCTTCAGGACAGCCCTGCCAAAGGTCCTACAGCAGTACAGCCACCCTGAGAAGACTAGAGGTCTGATCACATGTGGCCTGGCAGCAGGCCAGGACGCCTCAACTCCTGGAGTAAACTTGCAGGTGAAATAATATATTTTTGTCAAAGCTACAGGTACTCGTTACCTTACCTGGGTACTGTCATGGTTCATGGACACTGCTGCTACAGTAACTGTTAGAGGAAATCTTAATATTAAAAAAGAGTTTCAAAGCCTTGGCTATGCAAGACTGTCGCTAGTGACTCTCAGCACTTGGGCACACAGGACACACCAGAGCTGCTGGTAAGCAGGGCACAGCTGTTCGGCAGCTCTTCCACCCACATGGAGCTGTAGAAGGGTGTTCCTGACCCAGCCAGCACAAGCCTTATGGCTGCTGCTGTTCCACTCACCTTTCCAGTGTGGGGCCCCATTTGTTGGAAGAGAATTTAAATAAGTCTAGGAAGTGGCTTAGTGTAAACTGTGCATTCAGAGAGCAGTCTGTTTCATACAGATCTATAGGTTTTAATGAACCAAGTGATCAGAGTTACAGCTTGAGGCCTGAAAGGGAGGAAGGTTGGGCACAGAAAGGACAGCAATGCTGGACTTCGGTGCCACAAAAACACTGGTGCCAGATGAAATTCAGCTTTCCTTGCCCTGGAGGACAGGACAGGTGAGGTGACCTATGAGCCCCCTCACCTGACATGGCAGGGAGAAGTAGGGACAGCCCAGCTGGATGCAGTCCCTCCCTGCAGCTGGCACCAGACAGCAAGACCAACAACCCCAGGAGCAGCCCATGCTTTGTGGCAATACCCCACCTCCCCTTTTCCTGAGGCAGAGGAGGGAGAAGCGAGGCCCTACCAGCCCCTTTAGGAGCAAGGATCAGCCATCCTGCCCATGAAGATGATGGTGTTGAGGGCAGCTTCCCGGATGAAAAGCAGGAAGGGCCTGTTGGCGTTGAAGATTTTTCTGTTCATAGGGAAGGAACGGCCAGAGATGGTGACAGCTGTAGCAGCTGAGGCCTCGCTGCCTTCTTCATTCACCTGCCAACCAAGAAAGAAGATGGGATTAAAATACAGGCATTATGCATCATGGCTCACCCTCCTCCTCCACAGGGAGCAGGGACCAGCCTCCCTCCAAAGCCCCAGACTGCTGAGGAAGTGAACACTGTAGTTTCAGAGCTATTTTTTTGCCTTTAACATTTGTTTTGAAAAAGCAAGAGGAAGACACACTGGCACAAAACAAGGCTCACCTCAAGGAAGGCTTTGTGGAAAGCCTCAGACACGTACAGGTCTGTGCGGCCCTCTGCGATTATACCTGAAATGCAAAAATATACAAAGGTAAAACTGTGAGTTTAGAGACAGCTCAAGAAAGAACTCATTCCCATCCTTCATGGCCTGGGATCAGGCAGAAGGCATGGCTGCCCTAAAACAAAAACATCCTCCTCCATGTGCAACTGACTACTAAACTGCCATGTCCTCAGTGCAGAGCAGGGCTGAGTGTCCATGGTGGGACTTTACCAGAGAGTCCATCACTGACTGCAGCAACATATAAATGCTTTCATGTTCTTGTTCCTCATGTGCTGCTGCACATACTGCCCTGCCATCTAGGGAGAAACAGCTGCCCCTCACCTCTACCCTGCACTGCCCTATCTCCACATCTCACCTGGGAGTCTGGCATTTTCTGGACTGAAGAGATCTTCCAGCCCCATTTTCCTCAGCTTTTCCTTGACACTGAAGCTGTCCTCAACGCGGAAGCGAGGGAGGTAAACGAAGAGAGACATATCCTTCATGGAGTCTATCCAGCCCTGCAGCTTCTCTGACGTCAGGTCTCGCTCCACCTCCTCCAACTGTGTCCCAGCACTGGGCAGGACCAGCACCATCGTGATATCGTCTCCTTTGTAAGGCAGCTCCAGCACCTGGACTTTGTCCTCGGGGATGAATGTGTAATGGAATTTGGACTCCTGGTACATAGTTGGGACTTGGCAGGTCTCACCACTGGCTTTATGAAATATATCCAGTTTTGTGTTTGGAGCTGGGAACTGCGATTTCCAGTGCCCCTAAAAAGGAGAGGGGGAAAACAAACATGAGCACCATGTCTCCTCCAGGGAAGTGTGCTTCTTCCCCAGTTTTTTTAGCTGTACCTTAAAATAAATGGTGTTGACCAGGACCAAGACAGTGAGATCATCAATACCAGTTTCTGGGATCACTTCTGTAATGCGCTTCTCTGTCTTATTAGCCACCCACTCATTAATGATCTGCCTGGAAAGTTCTGGCTTCTCCTAAAGGAAGAGACCAAAAAAAGGTTAAGCCAAGGGTTTTAAACACCTCTTTGTATCCCTTCTGCAGGATACAGGTTCACAGGGTATGTGCTGCAGGACAATGAAGTTTAGGTATGACAAGTGGAGACATGGCTGTGGTTAAGGTGAGCTGAAGCTAGAGGAGCTGCATCTCAGATTCCCTATTGCTTTCACTCGTGTCCCACGCACCCAGAGCAGAGCACTTCCTCTGGGCAAAAGACAGGGATGCAGCTAAAGCAGAAGGACTGGGGATGGAGGGTGGAACCAAACGAAAAAGCAAAATCCTGAGTAATTCAAACTCACTTTGAAGTTCAAGGGCCAGAGTTTTGCTCCATAAACGATTTCACTGATGTTCTGGTAAGTCTCATTGAAGACCAAAGATTTCTCCCCGAAGAGACGGTTGGCTGATACCAGCTCTGAAGATTTGTTTGCTTTCTTGTAAAGGCGGCAGTTCAGCTTGGCAAAGAAGAAGTGGATCTGATCCGATGTCTTCTCCGAAATGGTGTCAAATCGAAAGACCTGGACAAGCCAAACAGCAACAAGGAATCCATGAGGAGGCTCTTGTGCTCCTGAGCCCCAGAGGAAATGGTAGTGCAGCCTTTGCCTCAATAGCAAGAAATCTGCAAGTCCTCAGAGATTCACCCTCCATGTGTGGGAACCCAAATCTGTGGAAAGTCAACACATCACCAGCCCAAGACCTCCTTTGGAGAGTCCAAATGGAGGATTAAACTCTGCTCAGATGTGGAGGTGCTGCTCCTCTTATCAATACCAGTTTTCTTGCTCTCTATACTCCGCCTTTGACTGGCCCCAGCTTCCCCTTTAAGTGCTGTTAAAATTAACATGGTGTTCATAACTCCCTACCACACCCCAGAGATAAGCATTGCACCAGTAGGGCCTAGAAGCAGCTCTTGGGTCATACCAGGTCATGGGAGGACTCACATGTGCTAAACCCTCCTGTGACAATGCTAAAGGCTGCTCCTTCCCAGGAGGAATTCTCATGGCCTGTTGAGTACTCCTGGTACATCTTATCTATTTTTACAGGGAATGGGAATATGTAGCAATCATTTTGAGGGTAGATTTTTGCAGCACAGAGAATTTTTTATCTGTTCTCAGCTGCCAGCTGGAAGGACAATTATGATTTTTCTACTGCTATCCAACCTCAGGACTTTAAGGCACAGAAAACCCCACAGCACATTGCTCTTTACGAACCTCCAAGATCTTCGGCACTGTTTCCTATAAGGCAAAGGTGGTGCTAGCAGCCCTCTCATAGGAAAAGGGGGATTAGGAGTGCAGATGTGGGTGGCTCAATGGGAGAAGGTTCCCCTTCCAGTGGGAAGGGCTGCCCAGAGGGGAACGCACAAGCGAAGATTTTGGACATGTGGTTATAGCTGCTCCACTCAGGCTGTGTGGATAATGGTAGGAGACCCCCAACATTATTCGTTCCAGAGGTAGGATCTGTAAGGACAGCAACAGAGGGGGCAACCAGAGCAGTTTGATTCACACCTCCTCATTGCAGGGAGAAAGGCTCCTCTGGGCTGAGGTCTCCCTTTGGAGAAAAAGGCATGGGCAGCATCAAACCCCATATAACAGATGAGTTGTCAGGTGAGTGGGTCTGACATTGAGAAGGGTGCTGGGACAGGCAGGGAGTTAAATTAGTCCTATGGAAGAGCCTGAACTCAGAATTACCTCTTAGTCTGGGATCAGAACTATCCCCTGAGTATAGGGGCCACAGGTGGAGGGAGAGGCTCCCTGTGTACAGGCTCCCCTACCCTGTAAGTCAGGTGGACTGCAAGGTCTCCCATGTGCTGGTTTTTGTCCCAAGGAAGAGAGAGGAAGGAATGTGAAAAAGTCCCTCTCCCAACCAGACTTGATATCATGGCTTTTCCTGCTTTTTACATGAGGAAAAGCTTAGCTCAGTCTGCAAGAAGCAAACTGTTGCCATTCCCTTCCCTCACCTTCCAAATGGGCTTCCTTTCCTCCAGATGAAAACTAACCTCTCAAACAAACCCAGGAATGCTGGATCCAAATAGGGAGTAAGGGGAAAGAGCTGGGATCTAAACAAATCCAGAGACGGGAGCAACCTGGTCTAGTGGAAGGTGTCCCTGCCCATGGCAGAGGGTGGAATGAGATGAGTTTTAAGGTCCTTCCAACTCGGGATTTCCTTCCCAAGGCAAGGAGCTGTCCTGACCCTGAGAGTAGCCATTAGCCATGATCACCTTTCCTGTCTTTCAGACCTGCTACAGGAAAAGGCTGAGGAATCTCTACCAACCTCCATGAGCTGCTGGAGGGTGCTGCCACAGGCTCCGAGCTTCGTCATGGCAAAGGCTGTGGAAATGCTGAGGGGTGACATGAAGATGTTTTCCCCATTGTCCTTGGAGTCAGCCAGGTACTTGTAGAAGGCGACAGCAAACCGAGAGTTGGCTTTTGACAGCTCCCAGACCCGGGGGTTGGTGGACTCTGGGAGCTTGTCCTTTGCTGGCTCTTGCCCCTCACCTTCCTGGGGCTTCTTTTCGGGGTTGCGATAGATGCAGATAGGGTTCACTGGGATGTCACGTGGCTTTGCGGTGCAGATGTCTTCCACAGTGTAGTGCTCAGGGGCAGCCAGCCCCCAGACACTGAGCAGACACACCACAAAGAGATGCATTGCCCTGGAACCAGAGAGAGAGCTTAGACATGCTGCCTGTCCATGAAACGCATGCTGCCGCCACAGCCTGCCAGCCCGTTCCAGCCAACATGACAGTGATAGGAGCCCTGCAGTCCTCTCCAATCATCCTTTTGCCCTGGACCTGCAGGATAAATGAGGACAGACAGACAGCAGGAGGACAAGCCTGCCTGTGAGCACACAACACTTTTAGAAGCAATACACTGAAACCAGTGTTTTCCCAGTGACCTGGGGCCCCTCTTTCTTAAGCAGCAGGCTCAGTCCTGACAAGTTTGTACCAAAATGGATGATTTGAACTTTTGAGTCCTCCTGATTGGCCAGTGAGTTGGCTACAGCATAAGAACCCTGCCAGGCTCACCGCAGCCTTACAGTACTTTTCAGTTACTGATGTAGGAGATAATATGGCAGAGGAGAAAGGTGATAAGGAAAAAGTCTCCAAGGAAGTTGGTCCCTCCATGGACTGAGCATATTTAATCCCCCAAAAATGTACTTTATAAGCATGTATGGTGTAGCTGGTGCATCACACCAATTCCTGTCCAAAGTTCATACCACCTCAATGCAAACTGGTTGTCCTTGGTACCTAAAGAGTGCAGGGTAATGTTAATTACTGTGTTCCAGCAAAAGCAGGTCTCTGAAAATCTCCCAGCAAGAGAGAGATAATTTACATTTTCCCCTTCGCTAAAGCACACTGAACCTCAGAATGGTTTCAGTTAAAAGGAACATTAAATATCATCTAGTTGCACCCCCTGCCATGGGAAGGGACACTTTTGCTAGACCAGGTTGTTCCAAGCCCCATCTGACCTGGCCTTGAACGCTCCCAGGGATGGGGCAGCCAGAGCTTCTCTGGGCAACCTGTGCCAGGGCCTTACCACCCTCACAGGAAACAATTTCTTCCTAAATCCCATCACCCACCAGTTCTGGCAGCAAGGCCTCATAAGCCATCCCAGGGCCGACAGAGCATGTCCTGCACGCTGTGGTTCTAAGATGCCCTTTGCACGACTGCTTTGTTTATGTACCCCATGGGAGGAAGCTCAAGCACCACAGCCACAACAATTTGGGAAACAACTACTGGGAGGGGCTGGCAGCCTGCCCAGGTCTTGCCTGCCACAGGGCACACTTTTTCAAACATGTGTCTAAGTCGGGTAGGTCTGCCTGCCTCCACACACTCACTGCCATGGCTACCAAGCATCGCCTTCTGAGAAACTAAATTAAAAGTCACCTGCATTTAGCACCGGTGACCTCCATGTCTGTGATCTTTCAGTGCTGGTGGGCCAGCACCTGCTGGAGGAAAACAGGAGCAGCTCAAAAGCTGATCTGGGATGAAGGAGGCCTCTGGGTTCTTCCACAACCCCCTCCCTGGGCTCTTGGTCAATTAATTCTTCTGTGCTCCAGTTCCTCTGCAAAAGCAGAAACTGCCTCATCTGGCACCAAGACTGTCTGGAGCCCCAAGGCTGTGTGATAGCACAGCAAAACAAGAGCGACGCACTCAGGCCATGGCCACAGCTCTTGCTGGTAATGACACATAGATTATCTTGCGAAAGGTTTAGGACAGATGCAACACCACAAAGGGTAAAAAAAAATTAAAAGAGAGGGAAGTTAACCAAATACAAAAAAAACCAACACCCAGGGCAAGAGAAAGGAAAAAATATTAAGACAATTGAAAATACTCCAGGAAGTGCTGTTCTTCTGAACCTTTTGATCCCACAGGAAAAGTCAGCCAGCAACAAGCCAGACACACTCCAGAGTTCTGCAATCCTGGGGCCAGGAGCAGAGCCCTTCACTGCCTGCAGCAGCCCTCCCTCACCCACACTTGGTTGTGCAGCTCCAGTAGTACCGACACACTTGTGGCCAGTCCCACCATGGAAAGGACAACCTCACCATGGTCCCTGCCCTGTCACTCCATTCACCTCCAGGAAAGGCATGTCCTGACCCTGTCTGTACAAGGACAAAACCACCTGCTTCTGTCAAGCCAGAAGCAACTCGTGGTGTCTGCCATCACACAAAGTGCTGCTAATCTAATCTCATATTTAAAGGCCAGAGTACAAGAGTGGGAAGGGCACCTCCATCCTCACCTTGTCCTCATTAAATGAGAAAGACTCCCTGTTTTTACTCTGCAGTGAAGTCCCAACTCCATCAATTCAGGGAAGATACAGGACTTTATGCTAATGCCTTACATTTACTTTACCATCCATTAAGGTTGACCCAGCCTCTGACACATCCAATCTTGTCTCTTACAGGCAAGAGCCCTTGCTGTTTCTTAGACCTGCTCTTTGTCATAGCATTTGGCCAAAACCCACTCCTCCTCCTAGGGCTCTTCAACACTCCCTTTTCCTCTGCAACACTGACACGCACTCCATGTGTCAACCTGGAAGGATACCAAAATATTCCCACAACAGCACTGCCTGAAAGGGGTTACTGGCAAGGGGTAATGTAGAAATTAGAAAAGGCTCTTACAGGGGTGAAGCAACAAAAAGTGCAGAAAGCCAAGAAACAAGTTGCTGATTCAGCTCAAAATCAGAAGGCTCTGAGGAAGCATTGAGAAACTCCCCCATCCCTCGGCTGCTGTGCAACAGGGCTGGGCTCTCACCAGCACATGCCATTTCCATCCCACTGTTCCATGGCTGCAGAACAGGATGATTAACTGGGCTTGCAGACCCCCAGCACCCACCCTACTGAACCTACTGGGTCTACTGGTGGTGGTGGGAATGTCCCACAGCACCCACACACTGTGCTACATAGCCCAGCTAATGTAAAATAGCTCAAACCATTTTGAGATTAATTTAGGCTCTTGAGAAACCTTCCCCACCACCTCACACCCCAAAACCAGAGTCCAAAAAAAACCAGCAGTGCTCTTTCACAGCCAGCAACTACTCAGGACATCCTGACTTCATTAACTGCCCTCCACACTATGAAGCATTGCAGCAGACTGGGGATAAAAGTCAAGCCTGACAATTTAGAAAGCCAGCCTTAATGACAGCTGGGGTGGGAGGACCCTCTGTAATAGAGCAAAAACCCACTCTGGCAGCAGCTAAAATTGATAGGCTCCTACTAAGTGAAAAGAAGCTGTTTCAAGGAATTAATGATGAATGAATGAAGCAATCTCTTTCTCTTACCTGCCCCTGTACCTCCAGCCTTCTGCTTTTAGGAGGTAAATGCAAATTTTTGAGAGAACAGTCTTACTTGAGCCCAAAGCAGTTTCCCCACTGGATTTCTGTGCTCAAACAGAGCTGAGACAGCAGCAGGGGATGGTGGGAGGGGAGTAGGATGCTAAGGCCAAAGGCTGATGACCAGCTGCCAAAGGTTAAGCAAAGAGTAGGAAAAAAAGAGGCAATGTTTAGCTTGAAAGAGGTTTTAAAGTTCAATCTGACAAGGGAGAGTTTAACCACCTACCCCACACAAGTGCCACATGCCTTCAGTTTTTGCCAACAGAAAATGAACTGCTTATCTCATGAGAAAAACCTCAAAACCTTCAAGAATTTGAATAAAAACTATATAAGGTATTTGTAGATCTAATTTTGGGATGTTGTTGCTAAGCAAAATGTTTCCCCCATCTCTCCCAAGCCCTATCACCTGTTTCCCATTTCCTGAACAGAAACAAGTTGGGAGAAATTGCCCCACTTCACATTCTGCAGTTTCAAATACATCCCAGCTTAAACACACTCACCTGGAACAGGCTCCCCAGGGAATGGTCACAGCCCCAAGGCTGCCAGAGCTCCAAGAGCATTTGGACAACACTTTCAGGCACAGGGTGGGATTGTTGGAGTATATGTGCAGGGCCAGGAGTTGGACTCTGTGGTCTTGGTGGGTCCCTTCCAGCCCAGGATATTCTGTGACCTTTCACTTGCACAGCTGGAAAGCTGAGGATTAACAGCAGCTCCTCCAACTCCTGTCCAGATTCACAAGGCAGAGTAGTGAGCAGGACTGAACACCATTTCTGATCCAGGATGCAGCTGCTCTACCAATTCTGCAGCACTGTCCCTCGAATTTCAAATCCCAAGAGCAGGCTGGCTCAGCAGGTGCTGGAGCTGTCTTGTTCATGGCCTCCAGCAAAAGGAACATTTTCCCTTAACAGAAAATACAGTTGCAAACTGGTTTGGGTTAAGTAAAAGACCTTACTGTATCAGTATGGGACATAGTTAAATGGGACAGAAATTGTGGAGATAAATTGAAGGGTAATGTAAAAAGTGTTCTCCATGAGAAAGGAAGGACTCACACACTGTACCTGGTTACTTCAGGTGGCTGCTGGTTTAATTTTTTGAGGTAACTCACATGCTCACAGGTCCCAGGGTTTTCAGAGTGATTAGGGATGCTCCACACCCAGACAGACATCCAAGCACAGGTTTCCATTTACCCAGTGGTCAGATGTAGTTTAAAGCAGTAAAACCAAAAGCAAACAACTATGCACATCCCACAGAGCCCCCAAGGCATTTCTTCCAGGGTAGCTGAGTAAATCTATCTTTTGAATGCAGCATGTAAATGGTAATTTATTGCTGGTTCAGCTCCAAGCAACAACCCTGCACTCGCATCTGAGCAGAGCTATTCCTACGGAAGCACCCAAGATGGCCAGTGTCTTAATATAAACTGTTAGATGCCTTGTTTGCTCTAATATAGGGGCTGGTTTTCTCCCAAAGCTGCTGCTCCCAGACCCAAGTCAAGGATCAGAGGCTCAAAACCGTCAAGCACCAAAGCTTGGCAGCCTGTGGGAAAACAGACGAAGCATCATGCTTTGGTTTTAGTCTCTCCCACACTTTTAGTCCTGGAGACAGGGAGTTGGGAGTTCACAGTTAGGAAGAAGGAGGTTACAGAAATAACTGACTACATCTTAGCTGGAAAGAAACAGTTCTTAAACATACCTGATTGGTGAGAAGGAACATAAACTGCCTTAATTTTGTTTTATGCTTTGGGTATTCACTGTTGAGTTTCATGGCTACACACAGGGAAGACGACTCTTGCACTCACAGAGCAAGATGGGATCAAGGAATCTCATGAGCCAGCCTTTCCAAGATTCTTTCTATCCTGCTATCCATATCCAAAGGGGAAAAAAATTCCAGCAGGTACCATCCACTTGAGCCTGGTCTCCCCTCTTTTTCACATAAAGAAACCCGGCAAGCTTCCCCCAATCTCTCTTGATGCAGAGCACCCACCACTTCCTTCCAGATGGATCTGACTCTCCACAGTGCTTCAGATCTTCCTTTTAAAAGCCAGCCACTGTAGGAATTCAGCTCTCTTTTTTTTTTCCTTCTGAAGCAAGTCACTACATGAGGATCCTGAATCCTCAGACTAGTGGGAGAAAGGGTAAGGAAACCATCACCAACTGAAACTTAGTTTTCTGCTGGTTTTCCCACTGAATACACTTCCTTTATAGGAACTGAATACTTTGAGTCATCCAGCAAGTAAGTGTGGAAGTGTGAGGGGGCCTAATAATGAGCAGTGATGGGTAAAACACACCTTACATGGATCCATGGTGCCCAGGCTCAAGAATAATAGACAATAGTAATGAACATTATGCACAAACTCCAGGGGCAGAAGGCTGTGCTTGCCCTGGAGTAGGAGAAGGAACAGTTTTCCAGTGAAGCAGCAGCTTCATCCGGTTTCAGATTTACAGAAAATGACTTGTAAAAGCTCACAAAAAGGTGTGAAAGGAGAAGACTAAAAACCACAAAGCAGACTGTGGAGCAAAACTTATTCTCACTTTAAGGCAAGTTCCAAACCAGGCTCAACATTAGACAAATGCTGCTCATTCCTCACTCTGAAGGGTCTGGTTTTCTTTTTAAATATGTAGACTCTGAGCAATTAAAAAAACTGATTATTTTGAGTATCTTCTCTTGTTCACCTCCGGTGAACAAGTGAAGGAGCCACTTTGTTTACAGGCAAAGTCAGAAAAGAGCAGACCAAACCCAGGAGACATGTGGCTTCTCTGCTATTTGGCATCTCTTATGCTCCAGCCCAGCAGAGAACATACACACCTTGAGCTGGTGAAAATCTTACACAGATGATCCAACAGTCTTACACCTCACACAAAATTTAGAAGAATGTACATTCATTCCAGACAGAAAACAAGAGATATCTCAAAGTGTTCTTCATTAATTTATCATTTAATATAAATGCTGACAGAAAAGCAGGTAAGACCTTGTAGACACATCTATTTACAAACCAAATAGTGAACCACCTTTCCACTCTTTTTTTTTTGTTCAATCTGCAATTCAAAGGACCTTTAGACATTCTGTGAGAGCAAGGTGAGGTTGAGTCAGCTTTAAGAGGGAGAAAAGCAAGGTGAAGGGGGAAGAAGAAATAGCATTTCCACATACGGCTTTTTCTATATAACTGCCATGCATGTACAGTAGGTCTCCACTCCCTTGTTCTTTCATACAAGAGACACCGTTGGCTCCATAGGTCTGAGAATTAAATAAAGGAGACCAATATTGATTTTCAAATCTCTGGATCCTCTTCCTTCTGCCTCCTCCAATACTTTCTGTCCCACTTCAGCAGACTATCTAGAAGGTTTTTCTTCCAAGTCTAAAAAGTATATTGTAGGAGTAAAGACACAGGGAGTTGGATATAGAGAACTTTCTTCTACTCCTTTTGTTGTATCAGTTTTCCCAAAAGGTAGCAAAGCATTTAACCTTTCCTAGAAAAGACATATCAATTCTCCATGTACCTCTGAACATCTCCCCCGCTGACCAGGCCTGTATGTGCAAGACTTCATAATTCCCCTGAACTTGCAAAGAATTCAATTTATGGAATTCTTCTCATACATTCTACTTCATCTCTACTCCTATTGTGAATGTTTTGATAGTTACAAACAATAAATACCCACAATATCAACCCAGAGTCAGCCATTCCCATGAAGGATTGAGAATTTTTGTTTATGGGAAAGAGAAACAGGAAAGGAAGAAAACAGCAGAAGGAGAAGCAAGGAAAAACACAAAGAGAAAATGAATGACATTTTTTTTAGCACTGATTCACGAGAACAGCAGATGAAATTTCACTTATCTAGGATCCTAAATAAATTTAAGAAATAGTTCATAACCTGACTCAATTAACCTCCCGGTCTCCTTTATTACCTAGACTATCTTTTATTTTATTTTTTGTTAAATATACCTCTGCAGGGCACAATCACATACAATCAATACGATTGGATAATTACATGAGCTCTATCCCAAGCATATATGCACCAATGTTAAAAAGTTATTTAAAAAAACAAACAACCCAAAAAATAAAATAAACTCCACCCAAAAAGGTGATAATGACTGCAGAATGTCTCGGGGAGACTTGTACAGAACTAACAAGATCAAAGAAAATTAGGCTTACAAAAACCAGGAAAAAAAATCATATATTGAGAAATCCCACAACTGGAAGTAGATGATTACAAAGAAGTGGGAGCTGCCATACAGATCCCACTTTTCTTCCTCCCTTCTCTCACACGTTTTGCTTCACCTCTTCCTCCCTATAGCAACAAATACAAGGGGGGAAGAGCTTAACACAACGCTACCAGTTAAAGAAAATAGGGAAAAATAGCCAAGCTACAGCACAGTTGCTAAGCTGACTTCAAGGAAAGATCCTTTTAGCATGGAGGCTGCTTACACAGCAAGCAGAGACTAAAGGGGGAATGGGAACTCCTTAAAATTAGGAAAAACTCTAAAAGTCATTCGTTTCGCCCATGTTGATCAGCTTCACTTACGAGAGGCTGCAGATGAATGGTACCAATTGTGAGCTGTGCAGCAGCTGTGATTTGAACGAGATTGCTTCTTCCTTTCAGGTTGCTTCATGCATTTATTAAAGGCTGCTGCCAAATTTCTTTTTAAAAAGCTACAAATAAAGAGGTCAGTGCACACATCCAGTTGTGAGATCCACCTGATATACAATCTGGTTTGGATGCCAAAGACTTGTGAGTACTGTCTGCCACAGAACTATCAATAAAATCTCCTTAACATTACGAAGAAGCAAATAATTTCTTGAACATCAAATACTCCACAATATTTTCTTTTTTTTTTCTGCTTACAGATACATTTACCCCATATACATTTCACATGTAATTCTATCATGTCTAATGCTTTTTATTTCCAGAGACTGCACTACTTGTTGCTTCTGTCTCTCCCAATACTGTATTTTTCAAATTGAAGTGGACAAGTGTGTTTTCCTAAAACTTGCAGATCTTCAACACAGTTGTTTCCTGGCATATGAAAACATCCAACCAGTATATCCAAGGAAAGCTGCCTTGCTGGATGAAGTTAGGCACCTAAACCTTCCCAACTGCAGAACACCCGGTATTTGGCACTAAAAATCATACACAAATTCACTGGAATTGCAAAGATTGCCTGGGAAAGATCAGTTAATTATTCACATTACTAAGCTACAGGCATCCAATTTTGATTATTATGGCCACATATTTTAAGTGTCAAATGACTGTGATGTTCCTGATGCAGACAAATCCACATTGCCATGCACTCTGTTTATCAGGAAATTTCAGAAGAAGCTGCAGCCTCTTTGCTTGCCACACTTCCCATGGCACAATATTACACTTGCCAATAGGAAATAAAATCATAAAGAAAATAAATGTTAAGTTTGTTCTCCTTTCTCTGCTAACCAAGGCTCTACCTGCATCACAAGAAGTGCCTCGAAGACTGTGACACTAAGCAGTTACATTCTCCTTCCTACAGAAGAATAAAGGACACATGTTAACTGTAGAAGGACACTGTGCTGGGATAACATTTCCCCAAATCTCTTTCTTATGTTGTATAACTAGAATTAACTTAACTCTAGTCTCTGTCATCCCCTGATATTCCAACAGAAAATAACGCAGTTGGTAACAGCTGACGATGGAAACGAAAATTCCCAATGAAGTTTCTGACATTTTAAGAGTCTATTTGAATTGAGAGCAAATCAATTTGTGCTATGTAATAATCCTTAGGCTGATTTACCACAAGTAACAACCACCCATCTCTTGGCACCATAGCTGTACACATAAGGTGGCTTAGAAGAGCTGCTTCATTTTCCTCAGAAATTCAGTTTACACTTACTCAAGCAAGGTGGATGTCTTTCCAGCTCATAACTCCATTACCACGTAGACAACTCAAGAACTCTTGCTCCCTTTTTTACCCCCACAGGGGAATTGATTTATTGTGATACAAGAAATTAAGTTGCTGACACGCTAACTTTTTTGGGTTGTTTTTAAATCAGCAATGTTAGGAGGCAGGAATGAAGGCTGTGTTTTGCAAAGTGAATTAAGACAAAATTTGAATATGAAGGGAACATCATGCCCCAGCAGCATTGCCCTGTGCTCCTTCTATCTATCCTAGGACCACAAACACTTCTCTATACATACACAGACAAGCACAAAAACTTGCACACTGCATATGTTTGGGTCTTTTCTCCCATTTTAGAGCAGAGAAAGTGGCTGGCACTACTGCTGTTGAGCCTCCTGAACACTGGCATGGCATTTCTTGGACCATAAAAACAGGTCTGAAAGAGCCAGTCCAGGAAAGATACTTTATACTGGGGGTCTTTCAGACGACTGTCCTGTACGTCTGCTTTGTTTATAGTCCAAAATTTTAAATGGCAATGGAAATTAGGGTTTATGCTACTCAGACTTTAACAGATTTCTCTTTGAACCTAAAAACTTTAGTAACAAGTCTGTAAGAATTTGCGTAGCTCAAGGAAGGGAAATGCAAGCAGCTTTCTTGTATTATCAATAAAAGCCTCACTCCTGGCCCTTTCTAATACAAAATTTGCCCCACCTTACTCAGTCCATGCTGTCAAGAGACAATATAATCACAAGTTTGGTTCTTCCACATCTAATTTAATGCAATGCTAGTGTTTCACAAATCTTTTCGGTCTCAGCGGACTTAAAAGTCAGTCACATTTGTAACACAGATTTATCTTTTACTGTAACTGAAGAAATTTTCAATCAGCATTCAATTTAGAAACACTTAAAGACAAGGCTTCTTGGATTATAACATTTCTATGTTCCTTCTCCCTCTCTAAATGAGCCATTCAATCAGCTGAGAGAGTGCATGAGAGACTGAAAACACATACACAACACCTCAGATACATCTCAGTACATTGCAAATTGTATGACTAAATGGAATGATTTTCCACAATTCAATGTATGGGCAAGGCTTGACAATCATTAACTTCTGTTATTAGGATAATACAGTCAACTCACAATACCCTACACAAATGTCTGACAACCAAAATGGCTACACCAGGGGGAAAAAAAGTATAAAGCACAAGTCTTTGGCTCTCATTTAAAGAAAATCAGCAGTTTACCATATTTATACAGATCCCCCGTTTGCCTACCAGTAGGGGCAATATCACATTTGTGCATCACTGAGTAATAACACCATTAGAAAAGGCAACTTCACAGAAGTTATTGGCTAAGCGAATTCATTTGAATGCTCTGTTTTGAGGCAGCAAGCTGTCACTGTTACACAATCAGGGAGGGTAGATGGGCAAGCCACAGAGAAAAAGACACAAAAAGGGGAGAGAAGGCTCAGAAAAAACTACACAGAGAAGAACTTGAGAAGAACGGGGATAAAAGTGCTGCTAGCTTGTAAGGTGCCCTGATCTACAGAAAAAAAGTCCCACTCTGAAATGGGACAGCATGCAAGAAGGGTAGAAGAAAAAGTTTAAACTTCTCCTATTAAGCAAAAAGAACTAGATGACAGGACAGTCAAATGAGATGGTGACAGGAGGAGGGAAATAACATTACAGAATAAATGGACATCATTTATATACTGACGGAATCACTGACACACTGAAGCTTAACCTACCACTTGAAGCTTCCTATTCTGAAGGCTTGTCCATGCTGTCCATCTGGCTGAAACCCAGGTATCAGTGAGGGTTCAGAATTATCTGGTGCAGCAGAAAATTTAACCTACCTAAAGGAAGCAGCAGTGCCCTGACACCATGGTAATACTGCTTCTTCTTGCCCAATAGAAGAAACTAAATCACTTGGTAGCCAAGACAAATTTCACGGAGGTGGCCAGAATTCCTGTACAACTGGGACAATGATGGGCTACAGGAATGAGCGTAGCAAGATACAGAGTCACTCCAGACATTTTCACGCTTGTTAGCTGTAAATATCAATGCTCCCACTACATATAGAGCTATTTGTCCCCCACAGTCTCCCAGTTTTTCCACAAAACCAGAACATTTTAGGTGCAGTTTCCAGAAAAAACTCAAGAGCATGCACTGCATTTTGCTGCTTGATTTGTTTAATCAACTAAACTTCAGAAAAAAAAAGCAGAAAAAGGGTAAGAGAAGGAGGGGATGAAACGAAATAAAAAATCAATACTGTTAGTAGATACTAAACAAACTATTTAACTAGCCAAACTATAATTTTGGGCAAACAGGGCATTCACCTGGACACATTGATCGCAACAAGGACCTTATGCACAAAGTACAGCACAGAGAGCTGGATGAAGGAGAAAAAAAAAAGCCAGTAAGGTCTCCCTTCTAATGCACAGATTTTGGAAGCATTCATCATATGTAGGCCAGCAATCTAAATAGTGCTTACTGAAGAATTCCAGGAGAAAATGGGAAGAAAAGAATAATCCCTAACCTGGTGAGGGAACTAGGAAATAAAAGGTAAAGAGGTTTTTGCCCCTCCAGATTTTCTTCCTAGAAATGAATCTGTAGTGTCCAAACGATCATAACCATCTTTGAAAATTAATTTTACATCCACAATTACTACAGTCAAAAAAAGGCACATTCTGGGCTTGTCCTCCTAGATTAGAATATTGCACTAATTATCTTGACTAAGATCAGCTCCCTGTGTTAATAAAGACACAGCAGGAAGGAGAAAACTAATTAAACTTAAGGAAAAGGCTGACCTGAGAGTGGTGCTCTGCACTGAAGGATGAGAGGGCCCAGGGCCTGTGTCAGGTGACTTGGGAGCAGGTGGCCAGGAAAAGACCTTCATCCTCCTCATGCCTAGAGTTGAGAAGGGAGGAACAGACCTGATGGGTTCCCAACTGCATCACCCCAGTTCCGCTCGGCTCCAAGAGGAGTGGCTGGACTGCTTGGCTTCAAGTAGGAGATACATATGGATAGGGGCAAGGGGAGATGAAGCTGTTTCAGTGCAAAGTTGATTCTTCGCCAAAAGTTAAATAAGGCAGTAGAAAAAAGCAAGCTTCAAACTACTCTAGGCAATTAAGAGGCCAAAGTTCAACTAAGAGCAAAATAAACCCATGTTAAGACACATGGAAAGTGTGTGGGGGTGTGCTGAAAATTGCTTTTATTTTCATTCAGTGCTTCTACCTCCCAGACATTTGATCACAACAGCTGCGCTCATGCGAAAAAATTCTTAAAACATACTCAATATATATACAGATATAACTATGTATATATGTATATATATATATATTTATATATAAATTTTTATTTAAATAAAAAAGAAAGCTCGAATCCCAAGCCAATATGTGTATCAAATCCTTGACCAGCCAGGTCTGTAGGGCATAATCAAATTCAATGTGAAATAGTATATAAACGCGGTGCCTTGACTGGGCAAATTAAATAATTGCTACTCAAAAGAGTCTTCTGTTTGGACTCTCCTACTGGTAGGCAATAGTGAGACTGTATACCCTCCCACCCCCCTTTTGTTTTATTTAACAGTATGATGAATGCAAAGCTTAGCCCAAGGTTGCTATAACCTCAGCAGGAGTTAAGGTTAAAGAAAAAAAACTAAAACCCAAGAAAATTTATTAACTCTTGCTTTACCCAACCAAAGCAATGCAGAAATTTATTACATAACCAGTGCTTCCCCACTTAGTAGTCTAACCTAGAAAGAAAAAACAGGCCAAGAAGGTAGAGAGGGAGCAGCACTTGAAAAATCATTCTCAAGAGGTCTCCATATCCAGGATCTTACCTCAGCATATGCCAAAAAAGTAAAAAAACATGCAGCAAGAACAAAATCTTTACTTTAAAAAAAAATACAGACTTACAACTTCTCTGGCCTATGCCTACAAAGCATCTACTTAGAGAAGTATTAGATCTATCAGGCAAAATTTGCTTCTCAGTACTTCTAGCAAGATCTGTGCTGCACCTTCAGTGGTTATTTTGGTGCAATTCTTCCCCCATGAAACAGGAATCCAGGGTGGATTCACTGCAGTCCTGACAAACTGCAGGTTGATACTCAGGTGTCAGATACTAACATACACAGATCTTAAACAATGCCAGCCTTTAAAAAGGACCACACCTTTGCAAAGACTCTGTCATTTGTAGTTTAAATTCAGCAATTTAAGCAAGAAGCTCAGGTTAAGTTCCCGGCCACAATTGGAAGAATGGCGTTAAGCATGAAGTTTGCTGCACATCTTTTGACACTGCAATTCACAGCTACTCTCCAACCCTCATTCCTTGTTTACCCTTAAACCATACAAGGAAGTGGCCCAGATTGTTTTAGTAAGGTAATAAGGAATAATGCACTGGGTATGTAATAATACCAAAATAAAAGAAAAAACCTACTTCAATAAGATCATACAATTAATCAAACAGAGTATATATATAATATCTTTTTTTTTTTAAGCCCTGGGATTCAAGGCGTCCAAAGTTATTAAAATAAAGTTCATTCACAGAACAAAAACAAATTTAATTTGAATTGCTTGCAGATACTGCTAATTTTCATTTTTTTAATTAAAAAATGCGTTAATGTGAACTACGTGCAGGATTTGTTTCTAGTAGTTGTGTTTGTGCACATTGCCTCTGGACCTGCTGCTCTGCTACTGCTGCTGCTCCTGGGTTTCTCCAATCATCCCTGAAAAAAAAACACGAGATGGAAGCTGCCAACATCCCAGCAGAAGGAACTCCAGGGTGTGCTGGCCTCACTTCATGGAGCAGATGTGGGTGTCACTCCCGCTCGCTGGGAGTCATGGCCTTCTCCTCCTCCCTCGGGGTCTTCTGACAGGCTGAGAGATGCCATATTGTTTGACAGGAGGCCAATGTTCTCTTGGGTCAAAGCTGATCCATTTGGAACATCACTGCTGAAGGGAAGTTGAGGAGAAAGGGGAAATGGGTGAAAAGAAGCAATTACTCAGAATTTTTCTTTTTTTTAAGTAAGAGGACTTCAGTGTACACATTCCAGAATATTTAACTTACCTAGATAATTTATCTTCTTTTTTTTCTTAATTTTAAAAATATAAACAGTTGTTTTCATTTCATAACTTTCACAGCACCATATGGAAAAATTAGTTCCTGTTCTGGAGGTGTCAATCTGATGGTACAGCACAGAACTCCAGAACCGGTTATAAAACGAAGGTGCAGACTTCATCAGCAATAGTGTATTTATTCAGAAAATGCTCATTCTGAATAAATACTAAGATTCCAAACTGCTCACATGAAGTTATGTAAACATCCAAGCTTCTCTGTTCAGTGCTAGCCTGAATATACGTAGATGCTTGTGGCCGTTCTAAAATACTTGCTGTGGAGGCTTCCAGCATTCCTAGCCAACCTCTTATCCCAACTGTCTATTAAATGTGAACTGAAATCAATCCCAGCATCTACACAGATAGAAGTCCACTACTGACAACTGAAAGTGAACTTAGTTTCAAAGCGCATGCCTTCCTAGACAACACCCACATCACAAACCTTAGCAGGATGGAATAACTTTCGCATTTGGGAGATTTCTTTTATTTGAAACTAAAACAGCAGATAAGGATTTCTTTTGTGGTGGCTGCGTAGCTTCTGTTTCTCCCCGCTAATCATCCAATACTGACTAGATGGATTCCCCTGACAGACACTGCAAGTCTTCTGTTGCACTGATTTATATACAGTCTTATTCCACTCACCTACACCACAGCTAGAAAGGTCGTTAATTCATGCCTGCACTATAAAAACTTGATTTGTATTCTCTTTTCCTAGTAGGTGCTTCCTCATCATAGCTGATGTGAGGCAAGGGGAATTATTCACTAGGAGAGCGGCCCTGAAGAAGTCTCCTGTTACACAAAGACAGGTTGAAGGCCCATGTTACCTGAATGTCAGTGCAAGGTCCTCAGCTGGAACCTTGTTTTGTGGTTCTAATTGTCCATTTTCTGTCTGTTTAGTGGTGCCCAGCTTGTTTTTCATATCCAGTGAAGACTGGCTCTCCTTTAAAGAAAGGACAGATGAAAAATTCTTTAAGAGTGTGTTGAAAGAATTGGAGACTTCATCCTTTAAGGACAACGAAGAAGGCCTGTAAATTGCAGTCATACAGTTTAACCCACAAAAGCCATGAAGACAAAAACAGACTTTTAAATATGCTCATCCTCTCAGTATTTCCCAAAAGGAAGGGACAATCCTTGTAACAACAAGCAAAGGCCACAGACTGCAACAGCACACAGACTTCTGAACGCTAGCCTGTACCCGCAGACGATGTTTCCTATGTTAAAGCAGTTTATAGCAGTTTCATGGCACAGTGACCTTGGATACAATTTGGTTTCCATCAAATTCAACATCACGGTTAATTTCAAATGGTGACCAATTAACAGCATTTTAAAGTGGCTACATTAAACTTCTTCATGAAGAAGACTCAAGAAATTCCTCAGGAGGTTTTGAAGAATAGAGGTGAAGAGGAAGATGGATGACTCCAGCAGTGGGCATCCAGCAGGGAGCCTTTCTGCCAGGGTGAAAAGGCTGCAGCCAGGTACATGGCTCTCCACTGCATCTCTCTGCCTCCCATCCCCCCAGCACTCACCATGCTCAGCTCACGGGTTCTCTTCCCAATTTCCCTTTCCACCTGGTGTAGCTCCAAGCTCAGCTGTTCACTTGAGATCATCCCAGGCCACTTGGGAGGTGGGGGTGGGGGCTGTGGTTGGCCTGCCAGGGTAGACGCCTCTCTCTGCAACAGCAGCCTGTTACTAACAGCCTAAATGCATAAAGCCAAGCACATACACAACTGAGCACAGGACACACCAAGCACAGACAGTTCTAAAGCCATCATTCCAGAGTACTGCTCATTTGCAAAACCAAGGCCGCCTCTCACCACACTTCACAATGTCCCAACTGAAATCACTCCCAGGGCAAGTTTCAACATGTTTCTTTACACATAGACAAGTCTTTTCATTTTTAAGCAAGCAGTGTTAAATACCTCTTGCTGTTATAAATTTGCATGTGTTTTCTTCATATACCACTCCCTTCTCAAAACTAAGACTAAGCCCACGAACAAAACCACTACTCTCTTCTGAGCTCTGTGTTCAACAAAACAGAACTGCAGATAAGCAAGTCTGCTGTTTTATTTACAGCAGTATAATTTATCTAATTCTACAGCAGAGTCAGAATTATTATTACATCATATAAAACATCTTGAGAGATGTAGTTGTCAATACGTAGGTCTCTACTGACCCACATTAGGAAACAGAGGAACAGAGAGGGGCGGGTGACTATGGTCACAAAGTTGCAAGTTACTAAAAGCAGTAGCCACGTCAGCCATTCGAAAAATCTACTAATACTTGCGAATCAGTTCTACAAGTGTGTGCTCTGCGTTTAAACACACCATCTTGTTCGCCACACAACCCAACATCTGGCTGGTCTTTAAGCAGAAATGCTCATGCAATGCAAAGCCAGAATGATCTAGCTCTTCATGCTCTGGCTGAACTGATTGCTACAACCTTGTAATAGGCAAACCAGTGAAGACTCTTTGATTTCCAGTATCTACATGCAGCTCTGAACACAAGAGATAAACTGACAGCTGTTCTCACTCAAAATAACTGACTAATTCTGCAAAATTCATATTATGGCAAAATCAAGGCTCAACATTCAACTCTGTAGAATTTAACACTGATACAATCACAACAATGATGAGCAGGAGAAAGCCACTTACAGGTTTTCCAACCTTCCAATACTCTTGTATTACGGCACAGGCAGACATGCAAGATTGAAAACATTTTCTCCTCTCATTCCCAAACAAGAGCACAAGAACACAAGCTATGTTTCAAGTAACTAACAATGCATATTACTGCAACTACTGCCGTGACTTAATAGTGAGCTCTTAAACTAATCTGCAACAACCCTCCTCTGTAACACGTGTTCTTAGCTAACCATAGCTTCAACAGAAGCTGCCATCCACTACTTACAGCAATTTCTCCTGGAAAGATGTTAACACAAATAATTGCTGAGGTACCTAGAACAGTTTTCTGGTAAATATTTACTGATTTCTCCTGAGAGGAAAAAAGTAACTAAAGCTTTCTAAAACTATTCATTCATTATGGCTCGACATTTCTCCTTCTGTGTCTCACAAAATCAAAATATTTCAGCTCATTAATTCTTTTACAAACACATCTTTCTTTTACAAAACTCATCTTTCCTTATGCTACAACGTTTCTTCTATGCGAGGAGCCATAAAATATTAAGCCTTAATTTTTCAAGCTAAATATATTACATATTTACTTTCTTGACTCTTGTGGCTTGTGCTATTTAGGAAAAAACAGGTACAAACACAAAACCAAACACGAAACAGATGAAGCTCATGTCTTTCTGTACATGAAATCAGACATTTCCAATGGTAGTAAAGTCAAGAACAGGCACCTACACTACAAGTTTGCTTCTGAGTAGAGCTGAACAGAGGGGGAGTGAGAGAGAGAACGACAGCAAAGAAGACTGAGCACAGACTGCAGATTCAAATATGGTGTTGATGTGCACGTGGAGTGCGAGGAAGTTTCTGCTGCTAAGTAGAAAGGCTGACACTTGCACCACAGCTCTGATGCCTGGCATCACAGGATTAAGTATCGTTACTGAATATCACTACAAAGGTCAGCCCATGAAAAGGTTTACCAGTGTCATCTCTCTCCATACCACCCCCTCAGTGCTGCTCCAAATGCTGGTACCAACCTCCAGACCCCGCATTTGTGTTTGCTGGCTGATCTGATGGTCAACTTGCTGCAGTTCCATGCGCAGCTGCTGCTCTCGTTCAGCTGAGGGCAACTGCTTCCCATGACCAGCCACATCTGACATGGACAGTCTCTCCCTTTGGGATTGGAAAATAAATAGATTTCAAAAAAATCTTTACTCAACTGGCACAGAAAAAAGTAGTTAAAAGAAAATTTAGAAAAGGCAAATAAAAAATAAAGCAATCCTACCTGTCATTGAAACGTCCCTGAGAAGGTATATTTTGATGAGGAGAATATGGAGAACCTCCCCAGCCACCATGGGTTCCATAAGGACTGTAGTCTACAAGGGAACAGAAGAAAACCACGTTGCATTACTACAAAATCACCCTTTCAGTGGTTCAGCCAACACAGAACTAGACAGAGAAGAAGAATAAAGGCCAGCCCTCTAATTATGAGAAGTTCAACATTTCTTCTGATTAAATGAACACAGAAATACTCTGTGTGACCGGTCCCACATGCCTAATACATTACTCTTCCTGTATGTCTAACAGTCTGTGACAGCCTTCCAGAGTCTGAGATTGTGAACGACTTCAGATACTCAGGCAGATGAACAAACACAGAACAAAACTTACAGACATGATGACTGCAGTTATTTTTACTACCGAAGTTCCTAAAAGACTCAAGAGTTCATTGATAATTCTGACTTACCTAGGTAACTACAGTTTAAAGACTAAGTTCTCAGGGAAGTCAGAGTCCTTCCTGTAACAGAGTCTAAAAAATTACTGCCTGAAAAAGCTAGAAGCACGTTTGGGGGGAATATAATAATAAAATATTTTCTTAAGGTTATTCAGTGCACCTCAAGAAAGAGACAATCTTCTGGAGTAAGACAGACAGCCATATTATACACATGATTAGAAAATAGACGTGTTGGAAATGAACTACTCCTACTTTTTTGCTTTGCCTAACAGTACACAAGACAATGGCTGCATTAAGCTTGCAGGAGCAGCTACCCACAGAGCAGCAGTACAGTACGTCATCAGGATGGTTTTGCATTATGTATTTGGAAAAGTGCTAAGCTTCTGGATTCTGGTGCTACAGATCTAAAATAAGCTTCGTATCAGAGGGACTAGCAGAACAAAGTAATTTCTTCCAAACAGCAACAACGTATCACTAACAAATACACTGTGTACGCACAAACATGCCATGTAATCATAGAATATCCCAGGTTGGAAGGGACCCACAAGGACCACAGAGTCCAACTCCTGGCCCTGCACAGACACCCCAACAATCCCACCCTGTGCCTGAAAGTATTGTCCAAATGCTCCTGGAGCTCTGGCAGCCTTGGGGCTGTGACCATTCCCTGTTCAGTGCCCCACCACTCTCTGGAGGAAGAACCTTTTCCTGATATCCAACCTAACCCTCCCCTGACACAGCTCCAGTCCTATCACTAGTCACTAGAGAGAAATCAGAGCCTGCCCTTCTGCTTCCCCTTGGGAAGAAGCTGTAGACTGCTATGGGGGTCTGTCCTCAGTCTCCTCTTGTCCAGGCTGCACAGACCAAGTGATCTCAGAAAGCTGTGGCAACCTTGTTCTGAATTCAGTCTTCTCACTATAACCCTACCTGAAGCTATTTTAAGTGGCATTAACACACACCACAGGCTGTATTTCTAAGACAAGATACAAGTTCACAGGGCTTGTCTTCAACCTGTATGACACTGTAGAAAAAAATAAAATAGCAAAGCAACAGCCAGCAAAATCCAAGAGCACAGATCATACCTGAAATGATGGATTTGGTGGCAGCTCCCTGAACCGCCACGGCCTGCATGGGCCCAGAGTTCTGGTACATGGCTTTGGAAGTACGAGAGATGGCCCCAAATCTTGACACAGTTGGTCGGTCTCCAAATGGAATGAGGTCATCATCCCCCGTCTCGGCCGCTCGTCGCTGCATGTCCAGTCGCTGCTCACGCATGGCTTTACTATCCACATTCTGGACAAGACATGGAAAAGGCATTCAAAAACTCATTCAGAAAGTAACAAGATCACATTCCTTTCACAAAAATTTGGTAAGTGCAGTAACTTTCTCTCATATTCTCTATTCCTTTCACTTTTCAACTAGTTTTCCTATTCTTCAGTTTCTAACTCCCCTGTCAGAGGGGACTTCTCCTTAATGGTCTAACTTAAGATGACCATTACTACATCACAGGGAAAAAGCTGCAAAATTAATTGTGATCAAATCCAGAAGAAGAGAGCAGCAGCAAATGGAAACTGAGACAGAGAAGTCTAACAGGAAGAGAAGGGGGGGGAAAAACCTCCCCCTTATATAAACTCAAAGTAGAGATCAGTGGGCATCTCTGAGGAATACATATTCCTTCTAGAATCCAAAAGAAATTTCTCTGAAGCACAGTGTTAAGAACTGTATCACCTAACAGCCTGCAAATGACTCAGAATGGGAATTTTTCAGTACTGCACTTACTTGGACATGTCTAGTATATCTTTTCAGGCATTTTTCATTAAGCAGCAGTACCGTTTGCAACATCCTGGTTTCTAATCGAGTTTCAGACTCAAACACTTTAATATGGGTCAGCACGTGAAGAGATAAAGTGCTCACTCTCTCCTCAAAGAGCTGAGTTAAATAGGAAGGCTATCTGTTGGCTACCAGAAAACGTAACATGGTAAGAATTGCCAAAATCAAGTTAAGACTTTGCTGAAGAAGTAAAACTGTACACAGTAAAACAAAAAGAGCAAGTAAGTGGGGCCACTACACCAAGAAAATTGTCTAAAGGCAACGATCTTTGGTATGGTACAACATTAAAATAGAACTCTGCAAGCTTTCAGTGAGGATAAGGATTGCTAGAAACAGTTAAGATAACATATCTGAGGCAGGAATAAGGGGGTGAAAACGGCAGTAACAACTAAGTTGGATGCTAAACTCAAGAAATGTAATACTTGGAAACCTTAGGGAAAATCTACTTTGGAATTCAGGAAAAAAATTACATTTTAATCTCGAGGCCATAGGATGCTAGTACCAATTTTAATATACTTCTATTTACTCACTAAAGCTTCATGTCATCTACAGAATATTTAGCATTATGCACTCTCAGATGATACTATTCCTGTCCTTCAAAAACGGAATCTTTTATGAATGATTAAAAAAAAATACCGAAGAATTAATTCAGTAAAGGTCTCCTGATAATTTTTTCCTGTGAGGAGACAAAAACTGAAAAGCAGCAGAGATCCCATTTTGCTTATCTGAAAATTAGCTCTGGGGCAGAAGAATACTTTGAAAAGCCTTGAAAAAGGAGGTTGCTTCTCCAGAACCTTATTACTTCTCTTAATTGAGCTGCAATTTTTTTGCACAGTTTTCTAGCAGCAGAGATGAAAGCCAAGAGCTGTTTATCATTCCTGGATACTGCCACTTGGACAGCAATAAGCTGATTCCAAGTAATCTCAGTACTTCCCCAGGTCAAACATGGCAGTGTGATAACTCCAGGCAACCACACTGTGTAGGACTGAGAGCAAGAGGACAGGTAAAAAGGCCAAAGCTGCAGATGAAATGCAGTTTTTTCTCTGTTTTTTTCAGGAGAAAGCTTCCTTTTTGGGTCCATTTCCAACAGTGGCTTCTAGGTTTTAAGAGGATAGCAATTCAGCAGACAGAAAAAAGACAAATTTAATTCCAACAGGGCAGAGGGGAAAAGGGGCACCTGTCTGAGAAGAAGTTGAACCAAAAAAAATCCTGATTTAATTAAGTGGTTGTAACAGGTGAGCACCTGTCCACAGAAGAATGAATTTTGATTAGAAATGTTCCCCCCCACCTCTTATTGGCCAAAGAAAGGCCACCATGACTCAAAAATACAAAAAAGAAAAGTCAATAAATCACTTTTGCAGATGGGGGATGAAGGCGAATAGATGAATCTCTGTAAAATAGTTCCTCAGGCTAAATAGTCTTTTCTCTTGAAGAGCTTGAGTGACTTTCTATGCGCATGGGCTACCAGCCTACTTCTCGTGTTGAGTGATGCTTGAATGTTAGGAAGGAACAGAATAGTGGTGGTATGTAAGACTCCTCTTTATTTTCTTCTCCATTCATGACTCCCAATAGTAACACCCAAAAAGCCCCTTCATTTTGCAACACTGACCTAGCAAAAATGGAGCAGCACAAAACCGGATCACAGCTCACCTCCCAAAGTTCAGTGAAGGGCTGAATAAGTGCAGCATAGAGCTAGAAATTGCCTTCAAGAAGAAACAAGCTAGTACAATGCTTTGACTGTGCTTTTCTCAAAAATTTCATGCAAGTTTTGGGTACCCTCGTGGCCAAAAATCCCAGTCCTTCAAGTAAAAACTAGTAATACCCTTAACAGCAGTAACAGCCACCTTAAAAGGAATTAATTGCCTAAAGTTAAGTTACACCATCTTCCTCTGACAGAAAGAAGTACAGGCAGCAATAGATGGACATGCTTAATTAACAAGCTGCCAGGACAGAATAATTTTTGCATTTCAAGTAAGTGATAATAAGTGATAAGTAAGAATAATCCTTGCAAAATATTCTTGCTATCCATTGCTTCAGAGCAGAATGGTTATCCTGCATCTATATGCAGAATTTTGTACCAGCTACACAACGGTAGGACTGTTCATAACTTCAAAAATAAAGTGCTTCACACACCTGCAAATGCTCTCTGTGACTGCAATGCGCTTTTGAGCTTAAATAAAAGCACTGCCATCATTGTGGAAAGCAAATGAAAGTCCTTCCCAACCCACAGAAATATCCACTCTTCTTCTGTTTTCCCCTTATCCCTGCATACCGCCATCTCCACACTCCTTGCTGCCACAACATCTTTGGGTTTTGCATCTTTGGTTCCAATGTAGGAGCCGATGGTGTCACAGGACCACGGAGAGTACTGGCTGTAGTCATTTCCTTTGTATTTCCCAGCTACCTTCAGGTCTTCATCCAAGTACTGTACAAAAACAAAAATCTGGTTCTGTAAGTGAAGGGAAGAAGCAGTTTCACAGCCATCCCAGTTCACTTCAACAGGATTGAAGCTTTTTATCAGATACATCACCCTCTGGAATTGGGCCAAAGAATGCATGAAGTGCATGGAATTCTGAGCCCCTGGCTACGCTCCCATTGCTGACTGTTCACTTGGCCAGTTTGAAGGTGATATTTTGACACTGGTTAAAAAAATAAATCATTATCAAGCTGTTACTTCATTCTAAATATGTCAGGAGTAAAGTCTAGTAACTGTGAAGAGCAATTACTTCAATTCATAATGGCTCAAAATTAGTTTTCTTAATTGCACCAAAAGCAGAGAGCTTAGGACCAGCAGCAAAATCAACAGCCAGCTGAAATACTGGAGACTGTATGACAAGGGCTTCCCACCTAGGCACAAAATCTACTTGCCCCAACACTCGCCTGTGGTGTACTGTTCTGATTTTCTTGTCGTCTACACCTATCAGCATGTAAACTCCCAAGTATTTTACAAACATGGCAGTATCTCATGTTTTTGTCAAAACATGCTTACCTCCTCTGAGTGAAAAGGATGAGGTAAGGTTGGTGATGGCGCAAAAGGAGGTGGAGAAATCACCTTCCTCTCTTCCAGCTGGGCCATGATCTCTTTCCTTCGTCGGTGAAGTTCATCCAGGCTGGGATGAGGCTGAAATGAAGACAGGAAAAAGTTTCAGAGCTCCTGAAGCATTAATGAACAAAATGAATGATTTTCTAAGTGTTGTTTACCTGAGCAAAATAAGGCAGCTATATACTGCAAAGAGAGGGAAATACAGAGGATAGACAGAATCATTAAAGTAACAAGTAATGACCACTTTGTTAAAGTCTACCTGTTAACTTTCTTATAGGACATACATGTTCCTACACTGGCCAGTGTTAGTTCAAGACAACCCACAAAGAGGGAATGTGTTACAACTTGGCGAAGTTCCACTGGAACACGTTCAGCATGGCAAGTTCCCATTACAGCCATGTAGGGTAAATTGACAGAACTCTACAGGTCACTAGTCACAGTTATTATTCACTTTGCAATAGAATTAAACACAAACACGGCATACTCAAACTGATAAATCAGTAAGTTATGTAAAAAACACGTCCTGTACTCAGCAATAGGATTCAGAGCCTTTAATCTGAATGACCTAAGCCCAACTATACTACAGAACTCAATTCCAGCTGGTGATTTATCAAAACAAATTTGGAAACTTACACTAGGAAGACCTTGCAGTCAGCTATCTAACTAGAAAAAATTCAGAAGAGCAGAATTTTGAATTCTTTTATCAAGGCAGGTATGTTTAATGTTTATTATTTAGGTACAGAGTTGGTCAGTCACAGATGGGCAGTACAAGAATACACACATGACCATTTCCACACACTGTATTTACTCTGCACTTGAGTAGCCCCCTCCAGCCTAATCTTTGCTGGAGAAGTCAGAGACTTACGAGATTTCTAAAGTGAATTACAATGCTTTTGTACTTGGAGCACTAAAGCAGCCTACTTTTACATATTAACATCATTACAACTGCAGAGTTGACCAGTAACTAAATTACCTTCCAGTTTTTGATCCACTTCCTAAAGTTCAGACTTTTGCAAAGGCCACCCCCTTAGTACAAGAATATTCAATTCCTCAAGCAGTTTATAGTTTCTCTCTCAAAACAACTACAAAAACGCAGTGTAGAACCCATACCCTGTGGCACGAAGGTCTGATCTGACCGAGATGTGGAGCCACTGGGCAATAAGCCTCTGCTTGCTGGTATCTGTCTCTGGACTCAGGTACATAGAGGGGCACAGCCGCTTGTGGGATGTCAATGGGCACTGGGCTGCCCCGCACCACATCCTCCCGCTGGTAGGGCTGCATGGGGGGGTACACACGGCGGCCGTCGTAGTGTGGTGGGTACATGGGCTGCGCCAGGGTTGGGTACCCCTGCGGCTGTGGGTACTGTGGGCTCACCACACGCTCTGGCAGGTATGGCCCATAGTGGTCCAGGTATGGTGTGCCCGGCTCGGGTGCTGATGGAGCAGGTCGGACAAAACGAGACATGGACTGAGCGGGATAGTACACTCCTGAAGTAAGGCAAGGTGGGAAAAAAACACAAGATACAGAAAGTGATTACCACAATTGTCCACAAAAATTGACTGCAAAAAACCCTGAAGAAGCAAACGTTGATCCAAAGCTCAAGTGACATAGTAAAATTATCTAAGATACCAACACGGTGTCAATGTTACAGTAGCTGATGAAGAGCTGGTGAGACTGAGCCCACCACAGGTGCCCCACAAGTCCTGCCAGCACACCGAATAGAAATAAATCACCAGAATGTCTCTGCAGATTGCTACAAATACTTTCAGCTAGGTAAGACCTAAAAAGTAAACTGAAGATTGGTCTCTACATCTTCATCCATGCAACTAAAATTCAATTTATCCCAACATATCAGAGCCACTGGCTGGGTAAAGGAACTTGGATTATTAGGATTTAAAGTTATCTAGAGATTTGTCCTATGTCTTGAACAGGAGAAAGACAGTTCAGAACTGTAAATCACCAAAGACTTCTAATATCACATTACCTGGTTACCTGAAGATTTTATTATTCTATCCGGGATCTCTGGATAATTTTAAAACAATCACAAATGTGTGCATGACATCAAATTTTGTAGACAACTCAGACGTTCACTGGCACATAATGAACAAATGTAAGTAGTTTGTTTTTCTTCAAAATGCTCTGCAACTTTTTCAGAAAATGGCTTCCCCCATTTCGCCTTTCCTTTCTAGAGCTTTTTCTGCTTTCAACTTCCTTTGGTTTTCCATTGCTTTTTTGTCTTTCATATTAACTTCACTTTACCTCATCTCTCTCTGCAACCTCACACTGCCTAAGAATCATTCCCTGTTTTCATATAGATAGCCATATCTTCTCTTTTTAATCCCCTTCAATATTATCTTTCTCCACACGCTCTCTTTAGAGTTTTTCCCCTTAGTTCCTTTTCTTTGATGTTTTCTTTTTTTGTGAACCCCCTTCTCTAATTTCATTTATCTCTAGTCATCACACGCACTTTATTTCCATTTTCCCTGAGTCAAACAGAATTAAGGTTTACCATACGGGATCCCTGATCCAGCCCAGTTAGGAAGAACTGAAGACAGGAGGACTTGCAACACTTGGAAAGATACAAGTACTGTTTTTGCTTCCACTGAAGTCCTCAGTCAAGGCATAAAATCCCGCCAATTTCCATTCTATTACGACATCACCGTATTGGTGTCTTTCATCCAACTCATTTGTAAGAAAGCTTCAATTAAAGGGCTTAAAAAACCAGAATGGGAAGAAAGACTAAAATCAGCATGAGGATGAAAGAGCTTGGTGTCAAATCTTACCTTGTTGGTAGGGTGCTGGCTCAAACGATGGGGCAGCTCCTCTGGGGTCTTGATAAAACATATCTGCTTGTTGTGCATTGTACAACTGAGACCCTCGTGGTACCATCTGCAACTGCTTGGTGACAGACACCGAGGGCAGATCTGCTGGCGCCCGAGCAGGCACAGGATGAGGGTTCACTGGCAAGGCAGAAATAGAGCTCTTGGGAACAGATTCCAGCCTAAAAAGTGGAAAGATGGCACTGCTCATTAAGGCCTGGTATAGCACAGCATACTCTAACACACTGTTCTTTGTCTACACTCCACCTTCTGAAGGCTTCTATCACCTTCTCCAATTAAAATATAAGCAAAAAAGGGAATTAACGCAGTTTAGAGTTTTAGCTTTAGCTTTCTACTCTACTACACAATCACTAAAAAAATCCCCAACCAAACACAACAACCACAACCCCCATTTTATTTCTTTTTTAAAGAACTGGTTTACTTTGTTTCTACTCCACATTTACACGCACAACAATTTGAACAACAGGTAAGAAGACCCGTACAAGTCAGGAGGGGATCCAGGAGCACTGCTACTCAGATGGTCCATCTTCCCTGGCTTCAGGGCAGTTTCATAACCAGAGTCAGTCCCTCGAGAAATTAGTTGCGTCATCGTGCTGCCTGTTGACACAATTCCATTTGGCAGTGCAGAAGTTTTCCTATTGGTCAAGTCCACTCCCCCTTCCTCTGAGAGGATAGCTCCTGAAGGCAGGCCCACCTCATTGAGCTGGCCCAGGGAGGCACTAAGGGGTCTTCTGGGAATGAGACGCTTGTTCATTTTACGGAATCTTCAGAAAGAGAAACCACATATCAAAAATTGAAACAACAACAACAACGAAAAAAAAAGTAAAAGGAGCAGTACTTTCAAGATTTTTCAAACATGGATTCTACTGAAAGCTTCCTTTTATTCGAGTTCCCCAAGGGGCTTGTGAGAATACCTCTTAGAATACAACTTCCCTGATAGTCGATCTATTCATAGCAGTTTCAATCAATCAGAACAAGGATGAACTTTTAATGACAAGTACATCAAGAATTCATATGCAAACTTCACACAGCAAATTTACAAATCCTACTTTCTTTACACATATGCATCTCAAGAGAAGAAAATCAAAACCAAGTATCACATAAAGTACTACTATCACATAAAATACAGTAACACAAGCTTCAGAAAAAGAATCACAGACTGTTCAAGCCTGTTTTATTCAGAGAAGAAACTAATAGCAGAAAATCTAAGTAAAAAAATACAAAGTTATACCCTTTTGCTCCTTTTGTCCAATAATAAGCCAAGCGTTTACTACCATGTGATATATTTTAAAGCAGTTTAAGATTTATATTACTATACCAATATGCAGCTTACACCATTTCTGTTGATAAAGTGATTGCAGAGATAAAAACTCTATGAACACGCAGCAATTCCAAAAATCTAACTGCTTCTGACTAAAGTCTGAACAAATACAGGCATTTTAACCAAAGTTCCACAAAAAACAGTAGGCCAACAGTACTGGAGAACAAATTCCAGAGTTGAAGGTCCTCCACTAAATACCCCGCCATTAGTTCAGATCCCAGAATGCAAGAGTGAGAGCATATTTGCAGACTTTAGTGTTCTCACTGAACAAGAGGCTATTTCTGCAGCAGGGTTGAAGCCAACACTTTAATATCATAAATAACAGCCAGAGTGACATGGGAATCCAGACTAGGAAGGTACACACATTACTGTAGAAAAAGGTGGCAGTTATTACTCAATCTTTGTTTAAACTTTGTAGTTGCCCACATGGATTAACAGCAACACAACAGAGGCAAAAAGGGGTTTTATTGTTGGGGCTGTTTTGTTTTTTAGATGTTGTTGCAGTCTCCACATGTGTAGGACACAAATTAATTTTAAAAAGTTCTGTACTTGCCTATGCAGACAGGGTCTTTGTCCCTTGTCAAGAGGGGAATGAGCTGCTGTTTAAGCAAGTTTAGATTATAATATGCTATCTAAAGCTTTACCACACATTTCCCCATAACTTTCCTCCAAACTTAAAGCTACATAGAAAGATACAGGAGTCACACAGCAATAGTAATGCATATTATTCACACTAAGCAGTTTTTAGAAGGAGGAGCACTAACACAATAGCTACTTAAAGGAATTAAGCAAAGATAAAATGTACAAGGAACAGTCAGAACTCCCAAGTTCCCCAACCACCCACAGAAACTGTTGGAATCCGAAATTGAACAAACATTCTCTTCAGCGCAGGACAACATCAATACCAAGGCATGCAAGTCAGCCTGGCTACAACAGGCCTCTCCCACCTGCAAAGCTGACAAACAGTCCTTGATACATACAACTGGCTCAGAAGCTGACCCACCACCCCACACAGGTTAACAAAACCATCCCAAAGCAGCACTACCAATCTCCATTTCATTAGCATGATGACAGAAGGCAAAAAACCCTTCAACCGTTTCTGCAGCACACAAGTATTGAAGTCCTATCGCTCGTTCATGTGAATAATTGTCTTTGCCATTCTAACACCATGCACTCTGCTCTTCTGTCTTTGTGTTTTGTTTATGCACTGCATGCTGGCTATACAGCCCATGAACCGACATCAATGCTTTGAGTTTCAGATTAAGAAAGGAAAAATAAACACTGCATGCCAATTCCAAACCTTTGCAGTATTCTTCTCATAAAAAAGCACCTTTTCTTCGAATTCTTTTAGCCCAAAAAGCAAGTAACATGCTAATATACTACATAAAATACACTGTATTTATTTCTTTTAGCTCCTAAATAACCCATTTTACGTTAAAAAAATTTAAAACAACCTGCCGAACAACAGCATCTTGCTCTTGCATAACTGGTAGCCCTCCTAAATCTGTAGTGGATCTAGACTGCAGACTTGATATGACCATCATTTTTTAACTCTACAACAATAGATGTAACCAATTGAAGGTTCCTGCATGAAACTTTTTGAACAGGAGAAAGACAGTTTCATAAAGAATTGTTGCAGGACAGATTGCATAAAGAATTGTTGCAGGAAAAAATTTTGGGACATTTGTTTTTAGCTCTTTGGAGAGCTAGCAACACATTCCTTACATTTGGAAAACTGCCAGCAACCTACCTGAATAAAAAGCGAAGATGACAAGTACCCCCAAATAACAGCCACCGTGAATGCCGTCACACAGCATGTGTGTTCACATTTAAGAAGTAGGGAAAACAGCCCACCTCCAAAAACCTTGGATAACACTTGTGTAACATCAAACTTTCAGAGCTGCATTACTGCTGAACAAAGCAAATATCCTATATGGAAGAACAAGTAGCTCCAAAACCTAAGAGATCACTGTTACAAGTTTATCACATTATTTCTTGCTAGTTTAACAGCCAGGTTATACCTCCTTTACCCCTCATTCCTAGATACAAGAAATAACTCTTACAGACGAGATGAAACAACGACTGGACTGCTTTCTACTAGCAGAGGTACACTTACTTTTCCAGCTCCTCCTGTGAGTGTGCGAAGGTGCAGCTGGCTCCCCGGGGACATCCTCCTCTCTGCTTCATGTCTCGGCACATGTATGTCTTGTACTTGCTGTGCTGAGGGGGCTGAAAAAGTTAAAGAAACCAGGTGAGATACTGAACATGAAAGTGCACTTAACCAAGCTGAATGTATCATCTTATCAAAGGTCTGATGTTTGACTGTTGATAATTCCTCAAATTTAAGTGTTTCTGGAATACCTGATATGAAATAAACAACTGAAGTACTTTTGTTTGGTTCTTCAACAGAACCAACAGATTCAAGAGTATGTGTTTTGACAACTAAGTCACTCTCTGGTTTCTACAATATTTTTTTACAAACTCCTTACTAGAGAGCTCGACTGGAACATAGCTGTACGTTTTAGGACACAGTTAAGTGGACAAAACTGATACAGGACAAAAAATTACCAATAATCAGATATAGCCTATCAATAGTTCCTACCACGGGAAAGGTCTGTAAAAGTCAACTCATTTTCTGGGAAGCTCAGCCAAAAGGTGTACATCTGTAAGAAGTCACCTGCAAACTGATTTTTTTTTTTTTTTGCCATCTACTGTAGTGAGAAGATCCAGGCAGAGTGAACATAAGCCACACAGCCTTTTACTGGCCACTGCTGCCAGGTAGTGCAACTTTACTCAGAGCTCAGCAGATATCCCTTTCCAACTCAGGAGGCTCCGGGCGCCCTTCCAGGCAGCACAACATGTACCACAAGCTCTCCACAACAAAAACTCTTGCTGTTTTCCCCTCCCAGATTTCCACTTATGCATTTCTACTGTTTTTCCTTTTGCTGGTGACAATGCTCATTATCCATCCCAAGTAATGCAAAAAGGTGAAACAGCAAAAATAATTCACTTTAATTTTGTCTTTTTTTGGGCACAGATAATTTTTTTACTAGTTGAGCTCCCCAAACCAGCTCTCCAAGAGAATGAATGCCAAAGTGAGGGAGAAGTAGGACTGGGACAGACAGCTCTGTATTTCAGCAGTATTTATATCAACTGAGCTACACAACAAAATGACATCAAAGGAACGTGTGATAAGGTAACTATGAGATAAGCTAATATCTAATATTTGGCAACAATTTCATTGCTGAAACAAAAAAATTTGTTTCAGGAACTCGGACTGCACCTTCATATGAACTATTCTTAAATCTTCAAGCTTGATAGACCATATATACCAGACCAGGTATAAGGATAATTTCATCAACAGAAAGCCAGCTGGCTGAAATATGTCACATTAAAACAAAACCAAGAAAAGTCCCACAAATCACAGCAGCACCCCAGCGTCCCTTCCCCACCCTCTACTCAGGAAGGTTGTTATTCATTTCCCTAAGCCTGCAGCTGGATCAGACTGTTCTCCTTCCATCCTAGTGAGCTGTGAAAATTAATTCAACAGGTTTTGGGGGTAAGTATATGTTGTTTTGGGTTTTTTCCTTTCTTGTCTCTTTTTTGATAAATATGACCCAGCAGTGATGCTTTCAATTAGCTCATTGTCAAACCAAATCTTTCCAGATGACGCAAGTAAACCTCTACAATAGGATACAGCCAATAAAACTTAGGGGTACATATTTCCCAAATGATTTAGCTTTTACCTGTTGTTGATCTGTTCCTTTTTTGCTGTGATTCTGGATATAATCAACTAAGCCATGAACCACAGTCCTCACAGCAACCAGTCCATTTTCCAGTTGTTCCCATGTTGGAGGTGGAGCATCTGTTGCATGGACAGCAAACACAGAATATAAAAAGAAAAATCAGAAGGATTTTCCAAAACCAGGTACAAAACCCCCCACCAGTATCACAAAACTTGACTAGCCAAGTCTATAAAAAACGTTTTATCAGTAGATAAAAAGCATTCAGCACCTTAATTCTGGTACATTTAGCTCTTACAGAACAGATGTATCTATAAACTTAAGACTGAACTGCACAAAATACTGAATGAGCCAGTAAGACTATTATTAGCATGTCAAATTATTTCCTTTTACAAGAACTTTCACATCTCACAAGGACTCCAGAGTAAAGACACTGTACTAACTCTTCTCATTAAGAAAAACATCAGGTTCAAAATCCCCCTTTCGGACTCCTGGAGGTTATATCATCCCGTACGAATACAATCATCGCTGGCCTGATTACACAGGCACAGACGTGGAACAGCAACAGCAATTAATGCCTCTCATGTGGAAAAAACATCACAAGGCAAATCTGTGAATCAGACCACCATCTAAACCACTGTGAATAAATTGTACAGTCTGAATTCGAGCATCTTTTCTTTTTAGCCCATTTATTTTTCCAAGTTTTTTTAATCTGTTCCAGTAGCTGACACTCCCACTGTGTGCCTGCACACTCTACTGCAAAGCACAGTACCTCAAAGTGCCTTTCAAGATCTTTAGCAGAATTAATTACACGATATTCCACTCACAGGGACTAAATTCTTCCAGAAGTACTTCAATGTGCTTCCCTGCTGTTCTTTTGGCAACTCAACAGTATAGACAAAACCATGAAGACCAGACTTGGCTACTGAAATCAAGGGAGGCTATTAGTGATGCCACCTTCCATATCAGTTTTTCGCTAACAACTCTGCAGTACACAGGTTTTTCCCCCAGTTTGTTACAGTATGAAAGATTTGGGAAGAAAGCACCGCATCTCCTTTAGCTGTGAAGTACAACCAGCCTTCATGGGAAAGGAAGTATAACTTCTGTTTGTTTAACAAATATGAAGTACAGTTTTTCATCTCCTGAAGTTGTAGTTTATATTTTTTTACTAGTTTGATATATAATATTGATTTTACACATTTTAGCAGGTATAAAATAGAACTTCAGCCATAGGACTTTGTTCTGTCCCTTCCCTTCTCTGTCAGGTTGTCCATCTTCACGGCAGTGCTGACTTTTTCAACAATTTCTATCTTTCTCTCCTCTGTCAACAGCTTAGGTTTTATTTCCCAGTTAAATTCTTTCCAACTATCTTCCACTTTCCAGACTCTTTCCTACTTTTGCAGAATTACATATGAACAAGAAAAATACTAAATTCTGTAGGGTAACAAACCATTCTTGTCTAGACTGACTTTTGCCAGCTTCACTCTATTCAATCTATCAAAATTCTACTCTGGAATCTAAAACTCTGAAGTTGATGAGTCAGGAGGACATTTCCTTACACTTGATGATCAGCTTTCAATCCTTGAACAGTGTTAAGCTCATCTTGCCAAACTTAAAGGTTTTCATAAAAACATCCAGATTTACCTGGACTGGGATCAATATTTGCCAGAAGCTCTAGGTGAGGTCGAAGACGATTCAAGTTAGCTGGATCTCCAGTCCTCTGAAGAGCAATAGTTAACTCCTGAACACTCTGTGCAAATGAGGCTGGGGTCTGCAACTTAAAAAAATTATCATAATTAACTTTCTACAGGCAGAGCAATCCTCATGGTTTCTGAAGGCTGCTCCACGTGCTCACAAGAACTGTCTCCCAAAACTGGAGATAAACATCTTTCACAGAAGCCCATTCCAATGAACCCTTTCTATTAAGAATGCACAGTCCTTTGACATTGCATTAAATTACACCTCTAAATAGACAAAATAGAGGCTGGTATTATTTCTAGCAATAAAACCCATTTCTTTTGTGTTGTGCTGCCACCCAAGAAAAAGAATGGGCCATATTAGAAACCATTTAATTTAGATTTCTGGAGACTCTAATATCGCCAATCCCCAAACCAACACGTTTGCACCCTGCTTTAAACTGAGTACAGCAAGCAGAAAATAAAGAACAAGATGGCTGAAGGAAAAGATAGCTAGCAATGTTCCATTTCCTGACATCACACAATTCCAGTATTTAAAACTGTTAATTCTACCTAGATCCTTCAGGAGATGTTTGGCAGGACACTTGAAAAGGTGGGCAAAGGCATAAATACACAGCAGAAGCTATCTTGAAGCTAATCCTCTTGCACAGCAGCCAAAGCAGTTGTTTCACAGCTTTCATAACCATTCAACATGGTTCAGTTCTTCCCACCTAATTGAGGCACTTACAAATGTGTCCCCTAATCTAAAAGCCCATTTATCCCATGTTGCTTCTGAACACAGAGAGATATGGGCATTTCCAGAATTTAAGTATTTTATTTACGAAATGTGCTTTCATCTCTCTGTCTTACTTCAGTTATAGACATGGGGACTCTTTTTTTTTCCAACTTATACACTAACTTCCTGCCCAGAAACATGGACCATTAGCCTCTGTCACTACATTGGCACTCATCAGCTGTTCACAAAGGTCAACCCCCAATTGTTTAGCTAAACTTTGTGGGTTTCCATCTGCAGAAAGAAGTAAAGTAGCAAAAAATGTCAGGATGGCAGACAGAGCAAGATTCATTAGGTTACAGATATATATTTTAATTATTTAAGACATAACGGGTTTTGAAATAACAGGACAAATGATTAATGGGCAAGTCCACGTGGGCACAGTCTCTAAGTTCAATGTTACAAACATTTAAATCTACTACAGCTGCAAACAAGATGGACTGGGCTGATTTTAGGTGGCTTTACCTTGTCGATGATACTCTGCATGTGGGATTTGTGAGACTGGTCTCCATATAACAGTGAGGACCACTGGTCTGGTGCAATGCGCAAACCTGCTTCCATAGCTATTTGAACTATCTGGGAATCATGCTCCCTTCTCAGAGCTTCATAAGTCCGAAATTCCTCCTTCAGTTGCATCAGGGAGGAATCCTCATCTCGCTTGGTCACCTAGAAAGGAGGAATGAGCCAAATACAATTAAGCAGGATAAGCCCAAGATTACGTAAAGTCCGAGGCAAGCGACATCTTCAGCCAGCAACTAAGTCCTTCTCCCAAACTAAAATCAACTATGACACTACTCAGTGAACACCAGTTCCTACTAAAGTAACACGCTTCATAGAGCGGAAGCACCATAAAATGGATACAAAACATTATTTACTTGGACTCTGACTTACATATTGGTCAAAGTGTCACACTTCCTAAATGACTTTACAGCATCCACACCTTCAACCAAGATATTTTGTTTGCATTACAGAATTTTGTTTGAGGGTACAATTAGCAAAACCAAAGCATTTTTCTACTCATTCAGCAAAAGTGAATGACATTTAAGTTGAGCATCTAGTAACAGATATTAAATACTGTGAAGTAAATTAAGCAGTTTTTCTTCATACAGCTGACACCCAAAAGTCTCCTATTTCTTTGATTCTAACCACACCACAACTGAATTAACAGAATTAGGGATTTTTTGGCTTTAAGCCACTTCTAAGAAAGTAAGTATGCTGCCTTACAGGTTTTGTAACTGCGCCTCTATGAAACCGGACAGAAGCAAAACCTAACTTTACAGCTTCGAGTCACTGTTTCAGCCTACACTGCCATCACAGCTTAACGACACAGAACTCCCTAAATTCATGTAGGACTTAATGAGCAATACTTTCTCTAACTACACATATTTTTAGGCACATTTAATGTTACAGAACAATGAAAATTGAAAGTGAAAACCAATGGTTTTCACAGCATTATGAAACCTCAGGGCAGAATCTTCTTCATACCTTGAAGCACGAGGCTCTGTAAAGGAGCTGGACAACATGCCCAATGCTAGTTTTGGAAGCCTGAGGGAATCGTGGCTCCAGTCTTTGCACCACAAAGAGAACCAAGACCTTTCGTGACAGAGCAGATCCATCTTCCAAAGCCAACAAAACCAGCTTTAAAGCCTCCTCTTGCATTGCTGAGAGTCAGGGGAAATGCAAAAAGAGACAAAGGATGAGAGAAGCCCAAGTAAAATTTTTGCAGTTTCTTGTCCACCTACAATTGGGATAACAGCTAAAAACTCCCACCAACAGACACACAGACCCAGAGAGAAAAAAGGGAGTTGAGCAAGAAGGGAGGGCAAAGAGAGAAGGAACCCTTCCAGACTCCCAGACTGTGACTTGGGAAAACAGGACTTTTTACCTTTAATATTATTATCATTATTATGATTTATTATTATCTATTATATTAATATTATCACTACTTCTACCACTACAACAACATTTATTTTGGGTATCATCTGATAAGAAGATTCCTTTGTTCCTGTCTGTATATCTCTTGATCATTAATACGAGTTTTCAAAGTGTATTGCCTATGTTTCACACTTACCCCAGAAGAAAAATCTGACAGGCTAAGGAAGAGGAAGGTTCATTCCCACACAAGTTAAAAAAAAAAACAAAAAACAAGTGCCCACACCAACCAACCAGGCTGCAGCACCGCTATTTTGCTACATAACCAACTTCTCTCCTCCCTGCAATGGTATGAAAGTTAGTACCTCAAAGTTAGTCTTCATCTGTTTCAGTTGGGAAAAGCTTCACTATTTTTTATTTAAGAAATTGGCTTAATATTTCAAGACTCAACAAGTGAAGTCTGTATTTCCAATAATGCGACTTCATTTTTTTTAAGCAACATTGATTTCTTTCTAGTATTTTAAGCAAAGGCATTTAATTTATAAATGCACAACTTCTTAAAAATGTGTACATGTAACTGTAACAAATCTATTCCCACAACTGCTTTGTATGCTTATTGCCCTAGAGAAGTAAAAGAAGCCATGCCAGTCACTTCTAGTAACCTTATTTTTTCTAGAAAGGTCTTCAAGGAATAGCAAGTGAGAAGCAACTAGTCATTTATCTTATGACAAGAACAGAAGGACACCTATTCTGAATTTTACAGAAGACTTGAAAAAGACTTGAAAAGCTGAGAAAACCCAGCAGCAGCAGCCCAACAGGTATATCATTAATTCTGAAGACTACTATTAAGAAATCGAGCTGTTGCTTAATAAAATCACTTGGGCAATTGGACAGCCATTTATCAACAGCTCAATTCTAAATTGCTTCTAGTACAGCAGTGATACTGCGATGTCACCTACCTGGCCCAAGGAACTGGCACCCTCTGGCTCTCACCGCAGCCCAGAGGTTGGAGGAGAGCTGCTGAGGGTTTTGATGCTGGAGAATGAGCTCTGTGACTGTTCTTTCACCCAGTGACCGTGCTGCACGCATGGCTCTGATCCGCCCTTCTTCCTCCACCAGCTGGCAATGGACTAATGTCACAAGTTTCCTCTGCATGGGACGACTCAGCACACTCTGAGTAGTACTGTTAAGACCCACACCTTCAAAACAAAATGAAACAGAACAATAAACTACCTCATATTCCTCTTCTTGTGCCAGTCTTCAGTGACTGTACTGGACAAGTGCAAACCTAGCTCTCCTGGTTGCCCATTTTGTCAAAGGGAATACTAGCCAAGCCATATCAGAAGATCATTTCTGCCAGTTTGTTTCACTTGGCAATAAAAGCTGTTTTCTGGTAGTCAGCTTCCCCACAGGCTTAATCTTGTGATCTGGCTTTTTAAGAAGATGGAACCTCTAATGAATCCTTTCCCCATGTTGGTAGTTTGTCTCACACCCTCCCATACAGATTCCCAGTTCATCCCTTATTCATGGACTTTAGGGATCACTTAGACATTTGTTTATTTACACAACACATTTAGTTTCTTGCCTACATCTGGTACCTTCACTGTTTTGGTTTAGAGCTTATATAAGTCCTGAACTGCTTGGGTGATGTTTAATTATGCGCCAAAACTCTGAATCACAAACATGCTGAGAGCCACTTAATTCAGGTTAAAGGAATGAGTGACTCACTAGACATACAGCTGCCATGCTGAGTTTGCTCTACAGCCAGAGCTTATTCACTGGGCCACCAATTCCCAGAGTGACACTGCTGTCACACTGCACTGGTCGCAAGAGACTCAGGCAGCTTCTCAAAAAAAATAATTTATGATAACCTGGTGGCCCGTGATGCTCAACTGCACTACTTGGGCTGACAGACTGTTCAAATCCAGCACATTATATATATATATATATATATATATATAATATATATAAAATCCACACCCTTCAACACAGTGCAGGTTTGCTAACTTAGAATTACCCAGACTGACCCAGCTCTTGTATATGACCTTGTATAAACAAAGTATTACTTATCATTTTCCTTATCTATCTTATATGCAGTAACTTTCTCATATCAGTTTATTCATCCTCTACAGAACAGCTGCATTACTACAGTTATCACAAGGCAGAACTGGGGAAAAAAAAAAAAAAAGGCAAAATTATCTATTTTTACTTACTCTGCAAAGATCAAATCAAAGTTTGTCTCAACTCACTACGCCATGGTCAAACACCTCAGCATTTTCTCACAATTATTTTTGACACCTTTCAATTCTACACTCCCCTCACCCCCCTGAAAACATAACCTTAATGTTTAAGAAATCTGTTTCAATTTGTTTCTAAACTAGATTTATATCCATTTTTCAAACATACTAACTAATAATTTGGATACTTTGTTTGGCATCTTATTTGTTTTTCTGGTTTCATTTTCCAAGGAAGCAATGTGGGAACTACCTCTTGCACTGCTGAGTGGTTTGAGGTACAACGCCAGTTCTTCCACACATTTCTTGCCCTCCTCATAATGCTTGGTATCTTCAGCTCCACTGCATAAAGTAATCGGCTGCTGCTCAGGAACCTGAAGAGAGATGACATGTACATCTACTATGAATATACATAAATAAGTGGCAATCATGCTTATAAACACTTATCACTATAATGCATTTCCTGTTTTGTTCTCCTTCTGTGATTTTTCTATATTACTTAGCATTTTTTCAGCCTATTTACTGAATAAATGGCATAAAAAACCCCAGTGAAAATGAAAACAAAAAGATAGAATTTATGCTGAGTAGACTTCTTTTATTTAGTGGCTGAAAGGAACTAGAAGCAGAAGGCTTAATGTGGCACTTCCTATAAAACTTTGGCTAAAATAGAACACAAAGCTGACTGGCCAAAAAACTCAGGGGAAAAAAAAAGTGAGGAGAACCCTGGTCTGCGAGTAAGATACAAATCTGTATTTGTATCTACGGCCTCATAGCTCTAAAATCATCGAGGGATAAGTGACTGCAGCTACTTAAGACTAGTGGAAGAAAGACTTAGCAGCAAATACACTAAGACACCCTTGGAATATATTCTGACTATACCCAGTTACAGAGCAGCATGACCAAGTTATCCTATGTAGTGCATAAGAACAAACCCTGTGAGTATTTATCTGATGATAGAGGCCAATCACATTCTTGGGGTTTTGTGTTTGTTTTCTGTCAGGTGACATTTATTTCTTCTTCCAGACATTCACCAGAAATCACGATTTTCCCAAGGGATTTGCACCACCCCTCCCCCAAGTTATAATTTTGTTTCTACTTTCCTCTTGGTAAATTCTTAAAGTTTTCATCAAATTTGAGGGTGCAGTATAGGACTGTACTAACACTTCTTGACATCACTGTTCAACAGTCAACCCGATATGACAGTACAGAGAATTGGAATTCCTCAGAAAACTAAACACAAGCACCTTTTGCATATGCTGTCAAAGTGCAATTAGATCTCAGACTTCTATTTCCAAGTCAATCCTCATCCAAGCAGCAATAACAGCATGCTAATCCCACATAGCTGCTTACAGAGACCAACCCAGGCCTTCGATCTAAAAGCAAAAGCCTTTAATGCTTTGGTTAAATACAGCTACAAACCTGCTCACTTTCATGCGTAACCCAGCCATGGCAAGAGCAGCATCATGATGGCAGTACCAAATGAAAGCAGAAAATATATATAAAATATATATGTTGCCATATATACGTATATGGCAACACACATGTATATGGCTATACTGGCCATCACCAATGTGAACATTGATAGCTTTCCTATCAATTTTAATAGAAAGCAATGCTTCAGCCACATGATCACACTTCTCCTCAGACAACAGTCTCACCATGCTAAGTTTCTCATTTGACACATAGAGCAAAATAAAAAGTTACTATCTTGCTTTTCTAGCAGGTAACAAAGAAAAGTCTCACAGTGCAACATATCAGCACCAATTAACATAGTATCATCCCAAAACTAACATAAACAAGATAGAGGCTGTGTCTGATCTAGGCTTTCATTCCTGCTAGAGAGAAAAACCCAAGTTCAATCACACCGAGACAATAAGGTTAGCCTCAATACTTTCCACTGATGGAAGTTAACTTGTGATGTTCTGTGGGGTTTTGGTTTTAATTTTGGGCCAGCATTTGTTTGGGGTATTTTGGTTTTTGGGTTTGAGGAGTTTTTGTGTCTGTAAGCAAGAACATTTTCAGCAAAAGGAAATTTTGCAACTTTGTATGTTAGAGTGGGCAGCTGTAAACTGTCACAACAGCCTTATCTTGAGTGGTTTCTTGGGATTTGGGAAACAATTATTAACTCCTGCAATATTTTCCTGCACCTTAACAGAGTATTCCATACCTCCTTTTCAACAGCACTGCCATTTTAGCAGACTGCTTCTGCCAGGGAAGTTACACAGCAGAACTAGCTTATTGAGCAAATGACACATCTCAAGCATATGTGCCCAGACACCGCACCGTCTCTGCCCTATTTACTGCAGTCATATATTTTGTGCGAATTCCTACTTGTTCCTGCAAGCACTCCACCTGGCACCAGTGACAACCCTAAATACAATGACAGTGTCACAACCCCCAGCAGACAAAGGGGGCTTGGAACAGACGTGGGACAGGAAGCCATGTTCAGCCCTGGATTTCGACCCTGCATTGAAGTGGGTTTAGCACACATTCAAAGCAGTGGTTTGGAATGCCAGACACAGCACAGTTCTACCAGTGAGACACAAGGACTGTCTAGCAACTAATAGAAAGCTTCCCCCTCCCCCATGGAAAAGCTGGCAGAGAAAAACTTTCAAGAGCTAATCAAGCTATTCAAACACTATCTGCATACCATTCCCATTCCTTTTCTTTTGAAGGGAAACTTCGATATAAAAATCTAAATGCTTTGTACAACTGTACTGTTTGCAAAATGAGCCCAAAAGAGATTAAACTTTTATCTGAATCTGGAGTAAGTGAAGTACTGAACAGTAAAACAACATGTTTTTTCTGTGGTTTTCAGGAGTGTTCAGGAGAAGAGGATTTATTTATCATGCACACACACTTCACTCATGCAGTGCACCTCACAATAAAATTCGTAAGTAATTTTCCTTTTGCTGGTTCTATTATATGCACTTCCAAGACTTATTTTAATATTTTAGGGTTAGAATAATTGTAAGAACAGAATCTACCAAGAGAAAAAACATGAAGACATAGTTCATAAAAGTGACAGGAAATCTGAATTTTGACTTTGGCTCCATCATGGAATTGCTGAGAGACAACTGAGAAATAATTAAACTCGAAAGCATTTTCACTTCCCCTTCCTAAGATATCCTTTTAATAGCATGCATGACCCTATGGTCACTGCTGTTTACAATGCCTCTCAGGAGCCTCAGTATAGAGGCCCCACAGAATGAGCTCATTATTTTCATCCTCATTCCATATTCCGTTCTCTCAGACATCACACCCTTACGACAGTTTCCACCGCAAATATATTCACATCATGTAATCAACACCTCCCAAAGGGGATGAGAGCAAGACAGGAAAAATTATCTCAGATGTTTAATGGCTTTAAATCTGTGATGGTTTTGCATGTGTCTGCTTTGACAATGACTGCAAGTATCCTGGCAGTGGACTGTTACCCATCAGCATGGCTTGTGGCTGCGGGAAGAGATAGGTTATGACAGCATAAGGAAGGGGACTGGAAAAGAATGCTAAAGCATCATCTCACACCAGGCAGTGATTTTGAATTGGTGATTTAAGCGTAATTTGAAGGAAGTCAGCTTGAGTTGTCAGTAATTACCATTAGACATCTAATTGCACAGAATGAGAACATGTTAAACAGACCAAACCCCTTTTTGTATAGTTTGAAAATTGTTTCTAGCAATATTTCCCTCTCCCTCCCTGCAATGGAATGATTTGCTTCCTGCCAAAAGAAACCAAACAAAAACCAAAGCCTACCATCTTCAGTTACTCAAAAGTTTACATTAAAGACATTTTTTTCACAGATAATTCCTCTTTTCTGGCACTTCATTTGGCCAAAAGTTACAACAAAAAATTATCAAACATGCCTCTAATAGCTCTGCACTTGCAATCTTCCCCTTCTGAAAGGGCTGTGAGTTAAGATCACCAAGTCTCTCATCATGTACAATTCCAACATCTAGAATCGTATTTATCATGTCCAGCAGGATACTATGCCAAAATTAAAGCACCACAGGCATTTCTACCACTCTACGTCATCTTTTTGGAATATGCATGCTGCTGTTTTACAGGTTAAAAAAACACGAGGTAAGAGCTTAGATGACAGATCCATGATTAGGTAGGTACCTTCAAAACACTGGCCAGGTGAATGCTTAAAATAGTTACATATAGTGAGTAATATGTGGATGGTTGAATAGCTAAAATTCAAAACCTTATTCCCACAGAAAAAAACTTAAGAGATTCCTTTAGGAATCCCCAGGAAGTCTAAGCAAGGTATCCTATGAATGCCTTGCTGATTTGTGTCCAAGGCCACTCTGTCTCTCCCTTCCCTCACAGCTTCTGCTTAGGTCCTCAGCTACGTCCAGCTTTCCCAGGAATAGTAATTCTCCTCTTCCCCTTATGATCCCTTCCCCCCCACCACCATCTTATGTAGCAAAACTTACCTAGACATGGTCTGAACTACCTAACCAGAGAGGCAGTGGATATCCCATCCCTGCAAGTGTCTAAGGCCAGGCTGGATAGGGCTTGGAGCAACCTGGTCTAGTGGAAGGTGTCCCTACCCACAGCACGGGGCTGGAATGAGATGGCTTTTAAGGTCCCTCCCAACCCAAGCCATTCTGTGATTCTACGATTACTGCCTTCCAGAACAGCCACTATAACCAGTGTTGATGTGTACCATGCTACAGGGGAGCAGGTAGAAATCTGAATCTGTAACAGTTAATTTTCACACCAAGGGTGGCTATAACCTGGGCAACAGGTTTCATTTTCAGAAAGGGGTGGGAAGAGGGAAAACTGAGAAAGAGTCTAATTCAAGTAAGAAACCAACTCTTTTCACTGTTAGAATGACAAAATCTATCCAGAGAGAGAATGTTACTGTCAGAGAAATACGTTACTGCTTTCCTAGGTGACTGTGTGACAAATCAAGTATGTTTCCCCCAGAAATACAGTCCTGCTTATTTCACTCGCTGTACTCGTGCAAAAGCCAAAGTGACTCGCCCTGGAATCCTGTCACTGCTGCCAGTCACAGCAAGAATAGATTCATTTCTTTAAACTGCCTGGTCTCCTCCACCACCTCCAGCAAAAAAGCACTTAACGCATATAAATGTGTGAATTCCTCAGAAGTCACTCCAAAGGGAAAAGAACAAACTGTTCTTCCCCCCCACAGATAAAAGCTTTAGTTGGGCTTTACTGTATTTCCTTCCAAAATGAAACCCATTTTTTTGGAATTTAGCATTTACAAATAAAGTATTACAGGTCTCTGCGGACTCAGGTTAAGGTGTACAGAGGTTTGTTGGAGATTAAGGGACACTAATGACACATACACGCTCCTGAAACTAAACCCAGAAGTGGAAAAACAAATGGAATCGGTTTCAACTGAAGTTGACGCTACCCATGCTTTGAAAGCTAGATTGCTGCTCACAGATCATTTTTGCTGAAATAGCAGGAGTGACCTCTTAGTAGGACAGTTCAAAATCACTAGTTTCTCTAAAGTACCTTTTATTTTTAAATTTGTCCTTAAGCAAGCCTATTTCTGTAAAAAGATTTTTAAAAATGGCCTTAGTCAACTGGAAAATAGCAATTGTTTCCCTGTCCTTCACAGCAAAGTAGTTGTATTTATTTTCTAGTAGTCCAGTGTCTGGTAAACACTGCAACGGCTGCCAAGATGGGAAAGGGAAGAGAAAGGAGAGCAAGTTATAGTAAAGACTTACTTCATTCATGTGCTCATTGAAATTAGGAGCTGGCAGGGAAAATGGTTCAAACTTCTCTTAAGGGGAAAGTTTGTCAGTAATAAATACGCAGCTAGGATCCACGGTTATTGTTACAGGTAACAGAATGCTGGGAGTAGCAAACAATCAGAAATGACTGGCAATGAACAGGGAATGGGAATAATGTATCTTTTGGTGGCATTTGCAGCTTTAAGGTCATAATGAAACAAGGTCCTGTGAATCTTAATCACACAAAATTTTCAGATAAGAAGGGAGCACAAAATTATGTCATCAGTGCAAAGTCAGAACCTAAAATTCAGAGTGCTCTCAAGACAAACACTATACTGTAAAACCTTTCTTCATACCTCACACATATGGATAAGAAAACTCTGGCTGGCTAACTAGTAAAACCAGAAAAAAATTCTCAGTTTCCTATACAGAAGGAGGGTGGGTTTACACCTCATTCCAGAGAATCTTCTTTTTATAAAATTTTAAATTCTGGCAGAGGTCAAGTTGAAGCTATCATACAGCTTCTCACAAAGTTTGACAAATGCACACAAAACAACCAAAAAATGCAAGGCGAAAGAAAAGACATTTATCACAAATGTGGACATTCAGATACAACTGGAAATATTCAGGAAGCTGCAGAGAAGAAAGAAGAACATATAAGAGAAAAAGAGAATTACAACATTATTTATTGACATCACCCATAGATTTCATACTACTTGGAAACTCTTCAAAGATGGCAACATATCACAGGAATGGGAGTGCACAATCTCACTGCTTCCTCCTGCAGAGCAGGATGAGTCACTTAGCACAGCCAGAAACACCATTTGATTTTGAGCTTCTGAAATAACCTCTATGCCACACACCACGAAAGAAAAACAACAAATTAGCCACATTACTTGATAAACTAAGAAGTGGCAAAAGCCCGTCTGGACCTGTAAGTCGCAGTACCTAATAAAAAGCAACATAAGAGCATCTCTCTTTCCTCCACACCTTTTACAGCTCTTTCACAATTCTTTCCTTTTCCCCAAACTACAGTTCTCATTTAATTTTCTGCTGCATTTAATTTCACCTAGCCCAGACACTGAAGCAGTACAAAATAAAACAGTAATCCCTTTATGGTAACTGCATCCCATCTACATTTTCTTTCTCCACCCATAGGTTAGACATGATTGTCCCTCCTCTCCCAAGACCACAATCCTGCCCAAAAGCCTTGGAAGGTGTGGGTCACAGGGAGCTACCTGAGACCTAACATTGATAAGCTTTTGCCAGCTTAAGTCTGTGCTGCGATTGAACAGGGTGATCTTGCTTTCCACACATCCCTGCCCTTTCTTGGGGCTGTCGTCAGTACCAGTGCCACTCATCCCCATCACATCACTACTTCAACTGACCTCACCAGTACATATTCCAGCAAAAAAGGGAGTCTCAAGCAGGCTTCCCACCCTCACCAATACGGATTTAGAGTAACATGTCAGCTCAGGAAGTCATATTTCCACTGCATAGTTTCAAAAAAGGCTGTATAAAGGCTGCTACCAGAGAGATCTGTCCCACATCCTTTACACTCCCCTCCTGCTTTTGGGACAACCGACCACAGGTCTCACAGGGTGAATACAGTAAAGCATACAACCTACCACAGAAAAATGTCTTCCCACAAAACAAGCTCATTGATCCAGCTCATCATTTTGGCAGAGCATGGCTAGGTAAGAGTCAAGGAAGAACGAAGGAAACAGAATAAAGCCATTCTGGTGACAGCCCACGGAATTAGACGTAACAAAAGTCACAGTCAGTGACCAGCAGAATAAAGATTTAAACTATTGTTCCAAGCACCTTTACTACCTCTTGTAGACATTTACGAAAAGGTAGATGCCTTCTCTTCACATCATTAACACAATATTATATTCTTTATTATTCCTGACTTGTCCTCCTAAAAGAAGGAAAATACTGATACACGTAAACAAAAAAAAGCATGGATACCTGAGCACCCACAAGTTGCAGCAAGGCTGAGTTCACAGGAAGGAGTTCAATGTCTGTGTTGATAGCGGTCTGGTCAAAGGGGCATGCCTTACGGTGGAGCTTGTTGAGGCACATCTTGCAGACAGTGTGGCCACAACCCAAGCTGATAGGCTTCCGGATCGTTTCGTCGAAAGTCTGTGTGCAAATCGGGCAGGAGAGAAAATCCGTCCATTGTGGAGCTTGTACAGGCATTGCTTCAGGAGTTAATCGACAAGACAAAAATCTAAAGCACAGATTCCACTGGAATCAAAATTTTGCAAAAAAGTCTGTTTGGTTTTAAATATCTTCTGTAAGTACAGACAATCTGCACATAGTGTGAAACATAACCTAGAAGAAAACAGAAACACAAAGTTAGCATTCTGTACTGGAACATGCACGTGAGCTCCCTTGTGCTAGAGAAATAACACTCGTCGCGGTGTAGCTGAACTAGGAGTGCAGTTCTGACATTAAATACAGGACTGAGTCACGACTTGCTTTAGTTCCAGCTAGTCTCTGGCTCTGGAAAAGCCAGTGTAAACCATTTCTGCTGTTATACAGCTTAAAATAAATCAAGGAAGACAACTAACACATTAAAGTTATAAGACTAATTAGCTTTTAGTTTTTATGTTCTCTCTTTATAAATGAGCCAATGGACATCAACAAAATGTGAATAAAAAAGACAATTCCACTAATCCACTTTGGTACAATATTTACTGTACAAAATAATTAAATATTTAAATAGGTCTGCTTAGACAAGGCTTCATCCAAAGCCTCTATCACAAGCAACCTTTATTCAGAGTCCAGTGGGCTCTGGATTGGCACACAACAACTCTGGATATGTGTGAGCTGCCCAAGCCTCAAGGGGGATAGGATAAACAGCTCAGGGTCAGCCAGACACTGTGCAATACAGCTCTCACATGTCACTTGGTAATGCTATGTGCTGCTACTACAGCACCTTCACACAACCTGATCTGTACTGAGCTGCATGGTACCACGTGGACCCATCCAGACACATCTCAGTTACCCTGGGAATCTGCATGCACTCCTGCATGGAATTCAGCATTGTTAACTTGCCCTCTGTCTGCCATCCAAGCGCCTCCATCCTTCAAAAGCTGGATGACCACTTCTAGTAGTCCTTTTTGACTAGATGACTGACAATTGTTCCCTAACTGTTCCTTCTGTAACCCCAATTTATATCATTCACTGCCTGCTGAGAGATTACATTGATAGAGCAGGCAACATTTTTACTCTGTTGAGAAACCACACTGAAACTACAATAGAAGAAAAGCTGGGAAGCCTTTATTACTTGGGACTTTCAAATTAAAATACTAAGAAGGTCAAATGCTACTCATTATAAGGGAATGGAAGATAAGATATCCCTTTGGGACAGAAAAAAAACAGAACTCACAGGAGGAGAAATGTAGAAGAGTAGATGGATCACACGATACGAAAAAATCATTATCAAAAAGAAATTTGGTAATAAAGTAATTACTGATGTCTGCCTTACTTTCACCAGTGGAGTTTGAAAAAAAAAAAAAGTTCAAGTCACTGATTCACAATCAAATTTTCTAAATCAAGCAGCAAAATGACAACAAAAACCCCACCCCAACCACCTACATGTATTAGCTTCTCTTTCCCACACACCACTGGCTTCAGTTTCAAAGGACTGCATACTTGCTTGCTAGTATCTGTTCTGACAGAAAGTTCTTCCATGAGCAAAATAGCAACTTTTTCTCAAATCTTAAGCTTAAAAAACGTTTACAATTAAAAGCTAAATTCTAAAGGCAATGAGAGAAACTTTATATCAGGACCTGTGCAATTCAGAGTCAAGGCATCTTAAAACAGAAAAAAAATCTAATGCTGAAATAGAGACTCTGAAACGCCTCTGCTACTTTTTTTTCCTGGAAAAAAGGCTTCTTTTTTTCAGAATTTAGTGCAATGTTCATAGTTAACATTATTTTGCCAAGGTAAACAATGAAGTGTTACTAGTTAAGCTTTTAGCCATTTTTCATCAAACACTTAACCTTAGCTCTAAAGCTAACGAAAAGGAGTTGTACTATGATGGTCCCTCTGAGTCACTCCCAACTCAGGATGCCTTATGATTCTAGGAAAAAAAAAAATTTCTCTCTTCAAAAGACAATATACAATGCCACACAGCCTCTGCTTCTCAGCCAATAAGGAATCAATAAGAAATAAGTATTACCCAGGCAGGGTGGTACAAGGAAAAGGCACCACATGTGGTTAACCCTACCACCACCACTGCACAACAACAAGAAGTCAAGGTTGTTCAGGGTTCCCCCTTCCAAAGTACCTCTTTAATGGCAAATCAGACATTTTTTTCCATCTTGTCAGCATAGAGTCAAAACATTCCCATTACTACTGTATCATCACAACCCAAATGAAATCTTCTATACTTTTAGGTTACTTCACTGGGAGATGATATCCTAAACCATTCAGTAAATTTATTTCCAAGCCTTCCCCGGCTACCTGCCCTCTTCTATACTGACTAAACTTTGGTAACAAGCATTCAAGCTAGAATTATTCTTTGTAAACCAAACCTGCAACAGAAATTACTCAGAAACTCCAGAAAAATCCTTCTGCAAAGAGCAGTACACAGCTTAGTAAATCTACTGTATGTATGGCTGTGCTATGAAATATCCTTTGAGGATCAAAATTTAATAGCTGAATCATAGTGCTTCCTTTTGACCACACTGCTATTAGAATATCTAGCAACAATTTCCCAGACTCCTCTGCAGTTCAGAAACAAATGGAACAGTCTGTTTAAAACAAATCATTAGCCAAGTATTCAGAAAAAGCAGTTTTTTATTAACTGAGGAGACTTAAAACCAGAAGCTAACATGAAGCTGTACCATCAAGTCTAGAAAGCAGATGTGAACATGGAGACTCCACTATCCCAAGCTGTGAACTGTAAGAAATGAGTTGAATGCAACTTTAACGTTAGTTAACTAATTAAGAAAACCCCAGTAAACAGAGACATATTGTTGCTACCGGTACCTCTGGCATAATGAAATAGGTATTTATCTACAAACTCAACAGTTGAAAGAGAAATTTGGGGAGTCTGGAGGTGGAGGAACTGATTAGTGCCATCCATGATCCTGTGTCAAGGCAGGTCTCAAAAGGCTGGGGAACAAGGGAAGCAAAGCTTATACATAAGCACAGCTCTCAGAGACTTCAGTGTCTGAGGTTGTGTCCTGGTGCCTAAATGCCAAAACAAGGCCACAGACAGCACTGACAATTGAACATACAGCAGTGAGAAACCTCAGAAAGTCATCTATTTCAGCACAGCCTAGCTGCTGCAACAGATAGCTAACTGGTGTGATGCAGCCAACCTTTTCCCCACAGAAGAACAGCTGCTGGAACAACAAACCCTCTGCTGCTAATGAATCTCCACAGCAGATCAGCACAAAACTGGAACTCCTCTGGTCCCACACAAGACAAGAATGGCATCACAGGGACTGAGGATTCATGAGCCACATGCACAATGGCTGGCACCAAACCAAGTACTTCTGCTGGTGCCACAGCTTTCCACATATACAGTCCTGTTTTCCCACCAGATCTTCAACCTTCGGACAAGGCAGCAGAGCCAAGCACTGAGATACAAAGTAAATCTCTCCCAGGCACAAAGCTTACAGATCTAGAGACATGAAGCTGCAAAAGATACCTATGCCTTGTATCAAAGTTTGTGACTCACTATGACCTTGGAAATAACTGGAAAAAAAACAGCCTCTACCTTCAAAGAGCTGCTTTAAACAGGAGACATTACAAACAGCAATAAAACAATGGAAATAAGACAGTTTCATTATCACTGCCTGCTATTGGAAACATCACCACTACAGAAAGAGAGCACTTCCTTGGACATGTATGGTAGGAAAAGTATATTCACTTTTATAGTACAATGCTTTTTTAAAAAATGTTTCTCTTCAGCATTTTACCAGAGGTGAGAAAAACATCAAGAATGCAAAAATTTATAAAAGATGTAACTATTTACATAATCCACCTCCCCGTAATATTACAACATTTTTAACCCACCCTCAATTCACTAAGTATTTCACACTCAGTAGCTTCTAACACTGTAAAATGTATATCCATACACACTTCTTTGTGCATGATTGAAGAAAACAGATTATGTCAAAACCCAAGAACGCAAAAAGTAAAACGACACATCCACAGTACCTAAACTGGAAGACAAAAAGGTGTAATTTAAGAATGAAGACGCCCCAAGACACAGACCCTGAATCCTACACTGAAACCAGAGACAAACTGATTTTGTTATTTCTGAGTTTAAAAATATAAAATACCTGTATGCAAGTCTCGTCCTCCTGTTTAGCCCTGCATAAGCTGTTTTATCCACATCTAGAACCACCTGGAAAAATTTATCCTATCTTCTGGGCCTCCCAGCCCCCAAAAAATCCTTGAAATTTCATCCTTCAACCCAGACTGGAAATGTCACGCTGTAATCACATCAGTGACCTGTCTCCTCTGGGACCCTGCCAGTGCTTCAGAGAAAGACATGATTACTCCATAAACCACTGGAACAACCACTCAGTGCTTATTCTGCTGGATTACAATGCAGAGGCTGACGTAGCCTCCTGTCCAAGCTGTGTTATGTCTGTGGCAACCAGAGTCTTCCATGCGTCCTTTGCAGATTCAACTCTTGACAAAAAGACATTTGTAAAATGCAGAACAGTCTGTATGAACATCCACTGCCATCAAGTTTCATACACAATGACACACAGGAAAACTCCTCTGCTTTCAGTTTGAATTAAGTGTACTCTCTGAGGGAGTCCTTCAGTGCAGGTACCAAGCACACCCCAAATTCTCTCACAAGCATGTTATTTGGACCCAGCACGCTCTCACATGGACACATCACATGCTGTTTCATCACTACCAAGCTCGCACTGCTCTCCCCCAGAAGCAGCCCACACTAAGTCATGTCACAGTTTAAGCAGATGACTCAGCACACCTAAGGGGCACCCTTGGCTCAGCTCCTGTCAATTCAGTAGATACAGCTCTTAAGAGCATTACTCATTCCTGAGTTTTATGTATTTCCACAGCATTTCATTACCTAAACAGCATCATCACCTTCTTAACCAAAATTTGGTTAAGCTGAAGCTGTTTCATTTTTGCTGAGTCTTACTCCTAGCTAAACCAAGTGCAGCTTCTTGTCACAGTTACCAGTGAATACAAGTAAAGCCTATTTAGTGCTAAGCTTAACACCACAGCAGCTGCTCAGAGCCAAAACAAACTCAGGCTTGCCAACTGAACTAGCTCATGCAGATACAACTCTTGAGTAATCATTATTTATTCTAATAAAGAAAACACCATTTCATTAATGCTTTTAAAGAGTGTTACTCCTTGATAATAACTTAATAACTCACACTTTTCTGAGAAAAAGTAACCAGGCACACTTCTCTCTTCTGTGAGACTGGTTCTGTGGCACATTAACTACTTCAAAACCTCTCTGACACTTTGAGATTAAAAATAAATCAACAACCTAAATTAAATTAACAGACAACAATAAAGCAATTCCTAACTCATAAGGATTACCTGATACCCATAGTACAATTCTAGCCAGCAGCTGAACCTTCTCCATTCTTGTCTAGTGCCAAACAGACAAATTTTTGCCGGTGCTTCACAGAACCTTTTTGTTTTCTACTCCAGTGTGCTCATTGTAACAAACAGTATTTCTGAGGGCACTTAAGTAGCTTTCTTCTTTTCCCTGAGCAAATACTTTAAAAAGTCCTGAATTTCATTTTAGGAAAAAACTGACCTGACAACCCATGGGAAGCCCTGACCAGCTAAAAGTAATACATTTTTCTACAAGCACCCTGTACTGCCAACTTCAGGGTTCACAGGAAAGGATAAATCACGCAAGCTGTGTTTTCCATATCTAGTTCCACAGAAAAACCTCTGAAAAAAATTAAAGAGAGAGGGAAAGTCCATAACCATTCAGAGAAGAATAGGTAGAAGAAAAAAGGTTCTTACCTCTGCCTGGGAAGCTCCATGAACAACACATACCATAAGCCCAGAAGAGTATATCTGACAGATTCAGGGCTCTTTTCCCCTTCCTGTTTGCTCTCTCAAACTTCTCAGTAAACTCTCTGCCGGCAGCAAGCACCTGACTTCCTCATTCCTGCTCCACGCATGCGTGTTGCTGGCACGCACCCAACACCACTGAACACTGCCCACAGCACAGAGCCCCAACAAAGAAATCCCCACCCAACACCAAAACCTGCGAGTCTGTACGTAACGCATATTCCCACCCTTCTTTCAAAGCATTAGCTGGCTTTAGTAGCTGTATAATTAAGCTCTTTAAAAAAAGGCAAAGATAAAATCATGAACATTATCAAAATCATGTCCCAAAGTAACTGAAGCTCAGTTAAATCAGATTCAAGATCTACTTTCTTTTCTCCTCAGTAATTTTTGACTGTGACAACAAAGGGAGAAATCTATGTAATTTCAGGCAAAAGTCTCTTACTTGGTAGAGTCAGTGAAGTACCTCAGGAAAATTGAGCCAGTTAAGGGCAAGATGTTATTCATTATTTGAAGCTTCCTGCCTAGTAATAACACAAGGAAAACAAGAAAACCAAACCATCAACATCACAACTCTACCACAGTACCTCCCCAGCAGACACTCTGAAAGCAATTTACAATGACTTAAGCTTCCCAACATCCTGTGAGGCAAGGCCTCTGCCTTCCTACAGAAGAAAAAACTGTTGAATGAAGTTATTTATATGGTGTTCAACAGGAAAAACATAGAATGAAACCTGATATATCATTTTTTAAATGTGATACATCATTTTCAAAACATAATATATCACTTTCTTGACCCCTATTCTCACCCAACCACCATTAGGGTCATGAACATTAAAAGACAACACACGTAGACAAAATTTAAGAGTTCTTGCTCATGCCCTCCAAAATATAAAACCTGCATGTGAGTAAAATTGTAAATTTGCACGGAAGATACACATGACCAGCTTCATAATTTCTGGTTGATATTATACATCCCTTACAGCTTATTTAAAAGAAAGAGGAAGTAACCAATTCTTAATAGCAAATGGTTTTATGATCTACCACCAAGAAAATTTTTTCTACCAACAGATGATAAATTCTAGGGAATTAATAGCAGACGAGCTCTACAACATGTTTCTTTCAATTCAATTAACGAGTTCTTACATTTGTCAATGAAAACTGTAACAGTAACACAATGATTAAACCAGTATTAAAAAAAACTAAGGAAAAACCAAACAGATTAAAAGAAAGGCAGAAGGCACTTCAAAAATCCACAGTAGTTTTCAGGACAGAGACTTGGGTTGAACTGGTCAAATCCTCAAGAGCTCTCAATCCTGCTGTCAAGGAGGCAAGCAAATAATTTGCTTTTCCCAGAGAAGACACATGTTTGAAAAAAGCCATAGCAAAGATAAAGAGGACAAGCTTATAGAAGTCTTTAGATTCAAGGGTACAGACAGATATTACCCCTCAGTGTCAGCTAGAGAAGTCACTACTCTTTCTTTCTGATTCCTTCCTAAGATATTCCAGCTGGACTGGTTGCATAGTTGTCCCAGCTGAAGTTTTAAACATAGATCTTTATTAATAAACACAGGTAGGCAGAAATGTGGGTGGACAGCAATTACACCACCAATACCTCACTTTAACTAAAACAAGGCAACAAATCAGCCACACAAACAACTCATCTAAAATAATTCCAAGTAGTAAACTTCAGGAGGAGAAAGCAATTGAAGTGGGTAGTGTTCCGGATCACCGAGACCAGTATCACTCTTTTCCATGCAAGAATAATCTACAGTTGCCTGACAACTACTACTACAGGCATCTGGTAGATGAAAAGTTAAGGAAAGGAGAGGGGAAGATCTTGGCGTCACTGCACTGCCTTTTATCCTTCCTTAGTCATGAATCATTGAGAAGACCTGGCACAACCCAATGAAAAAGAAAGCATTAAAAAAACCAATCTAACAAAAAGGTATAAAGTACTGCTTGTCACCCACTCTTCAGAAACAGCTTTTCTCCCCACTCAATTCAGCAGCTCTAATTCTGCTTTGATGTCAGTGACACTACAGCTACAAAAACATTACAACTGCAATGTCAAACAATGAGACAGAAGGGCAGACTCACAGTCTGGCTGGAGAGACCGGTCAAAAACTGTCCAAAAAAGCCCCCTAACCTATAATACAACCTTTAATAATTATCCCCCACCCCCTGCTCCCCAGCAAACTTATGTAAGAATACTGTCTCCAAAAAGAAAAAATAATCCAGAAATTTTTCTTTTTTTGTAGTATACTGTGAAAATATTACTGAAAAATTTTATTTGACAAACTTACAAGGCAAGAATCAAGCAATAGTCTGAACTTCCTCCTGGCCTCCTTCCCCTTATGTCCAAGTGTTGGCATTACACTTGTCACTCTCTTATTTATTTGTTTTCAAACTGATTGGCAGACTTAAAAAAACCAAACCTCCTATGTCAAAAATTCCAGGTACAACAGTAAGGAAATGCCAAAATATACTGTAAGAGCAGTGTTAAGTGAATATAAATGCTACTGCCCAGCACAGGTAAGAAGAGGCTCCTATTACATAGTTATTGAAAGTGTAAAATGGAAATGTAAAATCCCATTTAATGAAGAACTCCACAGGTATTCAGAAAACACTTTCAGTGCCCACCTGAAAACTTAAGTCTCAGGACTTCCTTACAGTGATTTCTTCTCCCTTCTCATTTCTCTGATTTGGAGGTGGCTTTTCTTGTAACTTAGTAGATGTCGCCCTCATTTTAAAAATAGATGTCAAATAGCTTCATGTTAACAACATATAATAACTGCTGTTTACATAACAGTACTCTCTAATAAAGCTTCAGTTATTCTATTTACCTTCAAAGCAATTTATTTTGGAAGACTGCATTTAAACATCAAAAAGATCTTTTAATAAAAGCAGAAAGTCAAGAGTAGTGAAAACCAATGAATTTTTTAAGAAAACTACCAATGTAGTTGCTTGCCTGCCTGTTTAATGTATGAGTTCATTTTAAACATCATAATCCCAAGAAGTGTTATTTTTTCCTATGTTACATGCAAAGCCGCCTCTACACTACTGTGATGTTATTTCAAAAGGCAGTGGAGCACCTAGATTTTGTAGCACATACATTTTATCATAGCAGGAGTTCACAATGACAAAGAATTTTTTTTCACCTCTGAGCCTTATTATAATTCTATCCATTACACCATTCTCTCAAGGGTTTTGATACAAATTTATTAAACTATATCAGCTTCAAGAAATCAGCTCCTCTACTTCATACACCTGTTCAGTCAAGCACTGATACCATTTCTGCATTATGATGAAACGGTATGGCACCATCAGCTTCAGAGAAAAGATGCACATTTACAAACAACGTGCACAACAAAACGCTTTTGTGCTCACCACAACACTGCAGTTTTACAAAATGTTGAGGCAGGCAGCCTGAGGAGCTGCTAAGAGAAGATAATCTAGGTTTTCCTCATTTCTCTCCCACATCCGCCAAGTCTAGCTGCTAAGAGAATTGTTAAATATTAATTAAACAAGTGCCCTTAAGGCCAAGAAGGCCAATGGTATTCTGGGATGCATTAGGAAGAGCATTGCCAGCTCTTCCAGGGGTGATCCTACCCCTTTGCTCAGCCCTAGTGAGACACATCGGGAATCCTGTGTCCAGGACTGGGCTCCTCAGGACAGGACAGACCTGGAGTTCCCAGAGTAGGTCCAGTGGAGGCTGCGGAGATGAGGAAGGGCAAAAAGCAGCTCTCTCGCAAGGAAAGGCTGAGGGACCTGCAGCTGCTCAGCCTCAAGAGGAGACCCAGCTGAGAGACGCCCTCATCCCTCATGCAGGGAGGGCTCAGAGCAAGGACCAGGCTCTGCTCCCTGGGGCCCAGCAATGGGACAAGAGACCATGGACAGAAATGGATGCCCAAGAAGTTCCACCTGAACATAATGAAGAACTTCTTTCCTGTGCAGTGACCAAGCACTGGAACAGAGACCAGAGAGGGTGTGGAGTCTCTCTCACTGGGGATATTCCAGACCTGTCTGGACACAATCCTGTGCCATGTGCTCTGGGATGACCCTGCTTGAGCAGGGAGGTGGGACCTGATGATCCGCTGTGGTCCCTTCCAACCTCATCCACTCTGATGCTCTGAAAATACCCAAGCTGTAAACAAAGAGCAAATCACAACCACAACCCACAAGCATGATACCTCAGATGAGATTTAGCACAGCAGCAACGGAATGTAATCTCTCCAAATAAACTAATATGTGTTAACCACCTCAGCCTTGTGAGGACCCAAGCATCCAGACTCATATCTGCATTCTACAACCAAGGAAGACAGATACTGAAACATTACCTATTTGGCATTTCCAGTGCATTTTCAAGCATAGGCTTAGAATGGGGCAAGTCTAAACTATTTCTCAGAAAGTACTCTCCATGCACATGCTTCATCTCTGCTAAGGACCTAAGCCTATCCAAACCAAGTTCCTTTCCTTCCCACATTCGCTTCTAAAAGGTTCCAAAAGATGTTCCAGATCTGGTAAACGGTTAAGAAGTCCTGGAAACAAGAGAAAAAATGTGGGAAGCACAGAAGAAGGAAGTTCAAGTCAGACACTTTTAGCATCAGTAGACTTGTCAAGTTTTCAGGTGTAGTTTCATAAGCAGTGTATTTGGGCACAACCAGGGCAACACAGACTTTTTATGTATTTCTTCATTAATGGAAGCCATCTTGAAAGTATTGACCAAATTTTAACTAGCTACCTAAATGCTATTCAGCAATCTTAACAATAAGGATGACTACGCTAACAGGATGGAATGATGAGAGTAGGTGAAATGGAATACGGAATATGAGCAATAATTTGTGGAATTGCTACTTTATACCAAATCCACACCAAAATTATCTTATTTCAAAAACAATGCTAGATTTAAGCAATGCTTAATGGTCCAAGTTATGCAAATACAGTCAAAGCCATCCTTTCAGCTCATTGCGGTGACAGCACTGAGTGAAGTACTGTCCAGAGAATGCTCTAGCAGTCCATAACTCATATCACCTTACCGCCCCTAGAACCTAGTTGCAAATAAGGAAGCAATTGTAAATGCTACAATAGTCAATACAAAAATAGCTTACAGGGCCCAAACAAAACCAGATATACTTCTCTGTTGAGTCCTGTAATAGCAGGAACATTAAGATAAAGAACATAAGTTTCACAGATGAGTATTCTACCTGTTTCCATGACAGAGGCTGCAATTGTGTTTTAATAACGCAACCTAGTCTACACTACAACTCTGGAGTCATCCAAGGTCAAGAGGCAGCTGTGGCAGAAATGGCACCAAGCCATTTCAGCTCTCTTGTAAACAAGTGCATAAACAAAAAATTAGCTAGTCAACACACTATACAAGATTTTCTCCACATCTCTAATAGATTTGATGTAAAAATCCAAACACTCTTCAGCACCGACAAACCTGCTGAAGACTTTTAGGCAGTGTTAAATTACCATTCGCACAGGGCTTAAAGTCTTTAAAGTAGCAGCAGGAGAAGTCACACAACCATTGCTTGAAAAGCAGATTAATTCAGGTACGTCTGACTCAGAATGTAATTGAGCCTCACTTGCTTTAAATGATACTGGCAGCCAGCGATTCAATTTGTAACACTGCTTAAAAAAAGCAGATCCAGAGGCCAGAAATAGCCTGGGGCAAGGTACTCCTTTTGAATGAAACTTTTCATGCAACCTTCAATTACGTGAAAAAAATCGCATCCTTAAATATTTTGCAGCCTTGGTGTCAGTATCACCTTCTAGATTTATAAAAATAGAATCTTTTCTTTACAGCTTGACAACATCCTTAAAAGTTGTGTTAGTTTAACACAATCTGGCTTTTAGTAGGGGCAGAGGAAGCCACGGAGGCTGCTTCTGAGAGAGAAGTTCCTCGAAACTTCTACTATGTCCAGCAGAGCCAACCCCTAAAGGCTCTGACAATGGACATATTGGCTGGCCCAATTAGAGAAGTTAGCAACGCCTCTGTGATGACATATTTAAGAAGGAAAAAAAGGTGCACAATTCCTCTTTCTTCTTCCTCTCCAAGGGGTGGTGAGGGGGCTGCCGGGCCCTTCCCAGCGCGGCTGTCGGGGCCATGCTGCCAGGGGGGCCATCCCGGCACCATGAGCAGCCATGCAGCCAAAACCATGTGGCCAGGGCCAGCGCCGAGAGCACCCATGTGGCCAGGGGCGGCCCCGTGACCGAGGCCGGGAGCGGCCGTGCAGCCAGTACTGCGCGGCCAAAATCAGCACAGCTGGGGCGGCGCCACACAGCCGCTGCCATCTCAGCATGGCTCGCAATGAGCTTTACTTGCTCAGCCGCTTTTAGCTAGCCATGCTGCGAACAGAAGGGCAGAAGCAGCTTTTTCTTTTTCAGTGCCCTACAAGAGGAGAGGCGCTGAGTGGAGCTGGCAGCCACCACGGCTCGCATGGTGCCGGCGGGGACCACATGACCAGCAGTGAGAGGCACAGCGAGCAATTCCCTGATGTGGAGCCTGGACGGAACCAACCTTTCAGTGCTGCGGAACTCCATAAAATCTTCTCAATTGGTAGAATTTGAGAACAAACAAACCTACGGACACCAATTTTCTCCCGAGTCAGAGAAAAGGAAAAGGTGAAGACATGTGAGGAGAACAACGTGGCAACACTAAGGTCAGTGAAAGGAAAGAAAGGGAGGAGGTGCTCCAAATGTCGGAGCTGAGATTCTTCTGGAAGCCATGGTGAGGACTATAAACAACAAACCATTTCCCTGTAATTCACGAAGTGCATGGGGAGATGTAGAATTCACCCACAGCCCATGAAAAGAAAGGTGCTCATGGTGGAGCATATGGATGCTGAAAAGCTGTAATCTAGTGAGAAACTTGAACAGAGAGAACCCTTGCTTCCAGAGATAGAGGAAGAGGACTCTTGCTTTTATACTAGAACAGCTCATCCTTAAAAACTACATCCCACAAACTAAACGGCCCATGAAAAAACAGTTGTGGGAAGACTGCTTTGCCCGCGGGAGGGACTCACGTTGCAGCAGGTTGGGCAGGACGGCTACTCATGAAAATAAGAGCCACTTGGAAAAAGTTCACAGAGAACTGTCTCCCGTGGGAAGGACCCCACAGCATAACAGAAGAGACTCCTTTCCCTAAGCAAACTGGAGAAAAGATTTTTAGAAGTGACAAACTGACTACAAACCTCATGTTTTGTCTCCTTGTGCTGTCAATGAAAAGAAAAGAAGGGGGGGGGGAAGGTATTCTAAAGGTTTATTTCAGTTCTCATTATCCTCTTTTAATTCCGTTAATAAATTTTTCTTTATACCTTTTAAGTTTTGAGCCTGTTTTGCCCTTAGAGTGTTTTCTCCTAATCCTTATCTCACCCCATGAGCCTTTTAGCTGTTCTTTCCCCCTCCTCTACTCAACTATAGCAGAGGACAATGAGTGAGTAGTTGGGTTTTCTTGTGGGTACTTGGCTTCTAGCCTGTGTCAAACCCATGACAAAACTACCCATAGTTTTAGTGAGTGGAAACAAAAGGCTCAAGTCTCAGGGTTTCCATTAAACACCTACTCTTAAACCAGTAACAAACATTTCAAGCTTAACCACAAAAATGGAAGCTGTTGCTTTACATTTCTTTTTTCAATAGAGCAAACAACATAAGATAGTCATGTATAAGAGAAAAAGTCCAACCCCCAATATCTCATTGATCCTCCTATCAGTAATGGATAAGAGGTAGGAGCCTGAATTCAACCAGGAAAAAGAATATCCTACATCCTCTGAAAAAGGTTTTGAATTATAACCCTAGTTATAGAAGTTTAAAGTTACATAACTTGAAAATCATCCAATCAAGAAGGCAAAATGCAACAATCCTGGGAGTAATCTAAAAATCCAGTGCCAACTTCATGAATTTTGCTGCTTATGACTTGTAAAAACAGTTCTCCTCCAAACAGGAAATTTTGTCTTTCAAAAGAAAGTCCTCTTACTTACTGCTTACTTTGCACGAGACTTATTCTAAACAGAGCAGTCCACAAAGAATAATTTTTCTCGCTCCCAGTCTTCAAAGATATATTCATGTCTAAAAACATATTACAACTATATTATTGCAGCATCAGCAACCAGAAAGATGTAAAATAAAAAACACATAGTACACAATCTCACAAACTATCTCACAAACTACTGCCAGAGTTATGTTACTAAAAAGTACACAGATCTCCACAGCATGATGAACAAGCCTAACTTTTTAAAAGCAAAGGGTAAACTTGCACTAATGAACTTTTTTCACAGAAATTTAGACTTCACTCAAGGAAAACTAAGATACTGGACTAGATAAGGCTTATCTAGTCCGGTATCTTAAGATAAGACTGAAATACGCTCAGAAAGAAAATAACTGTAGCTGCAAAATCAAGCAACTCTGTACTTAATTTGGGTAATTTAATTTCCATTAACAATCTCCTTGAAGTGGAGACAGCTCATCACGAGCTTTTAATAGGCATTGTCCCAGACTGCTATGAGACTACAAGCGTTTGAGCCTTCACACACCCTGACTGCAGTGCAACCTTTTCCAGTACCTTGAGAGTACATCTGATTGATGTTTTACAGTTATGGCACACATGGACTACTCAGAAAGACCCTTCCATTTTTCAAATTTCCTACTTTTAAGAGTTTTAAAATAGAACTCAGCTGCCCATTGCACCACTGTTGCTGCAGTCCAAGCCACAACAAATGACAAGCCAGCCATGTACATACAAATATTTGTATGATTTGATAATTTGGTAATTTAAATTTCCTCTGACTTATGTTGTGTAAGTCCCGTTAAACAGCAGGTATCCAAATATATGATAAGGTATAGGAACGGAAAACTAGGCATTGAAACTCTCTTACCACCCAGGCAGTCAATATCCCTTTACACATCCCTGTGTTCAGCCACTTGCTATCTTTGGAATAAAAGCAACGACAGTAAGCTAAAATCTAATGACGAACAATTCAAAAGAGAAAATTCTAAAAATGGGTAAGCCAAAGGCAGCTGTAATAGCACTTGTGAAGCCCTCATAAATGCACTGGGAATTATTCAGCATGCAAAACCTTACAAGAACAAAGTACTCAAATGTATTTATTAGCATACTCGAGTCACTGGATTTCCATGGGCTTACTGTCAATTTTTATTCTGTAATGACAACTCACATATCAGCTTGTCATATCAACATCACTGACTATTCCCACTTCTCAAAGCTACACCAAGTTTCTGAAATTACATTAATGAATTATCAGATGTGCTTGAAGGAAAGGATTGCTGTCACTCACTTCTCCTTCCTGAAGGCTCCCAATTACTGCCATATGAAATGGTAATTAAGCAAGGGCTTTTTCCCCCACCCCCTTCTCCTGGGGAAGGACAAGTTATATTTTTGTTTATCAGGTGAATATCTGTATTACTCACAAGAAGACACTGTAGAATGTTGGGGGGTTTTTTTCAATCGATATTTTAGCTAAAATATACCTGTGACTTTTTTAATACCTGGTGAGTAATCCTGACTCGACACCCCTTTCCTCTCCTGTAGTGCCTAATGCAATAGCCACATCATCACATCCTCAAATGCCAATATCAAGGCTTTCTGAGGAAGCCTTTCTTCCTGGTATGTCCTGAAATCACCTACATCATGGCCAAGCTTCAATTTGACAGAGCTCAAGTTGTTCCATTCTAAACCAGTCTAGCGAATCCAAAAACTCACATAAAAACGGCTGTGAGCATACAAATCTCCTCAGAAACACATCCACAGACATCCCCACCCAGTCCTTGAGTGCTATTTTGTTAGAAGCATTTGACAGAAAAGTTCCACTGTGAAAGGAGTGACCAGAAAAGCTTACTACAGATCTCTGTTTGCTGAAGTCACGTAAACCCTCAGATTCACAGAAAATCGGGAGGGAAATATTGCATTCCTATGAACTACAGTGCAGACGTTGACACTTAGGTTATTCTGCCTTAACTGATAAATTTCCAATACTCCTGGTAAAGGAATAAATTCTAAAAGAAAAAAGAAGTCTGAAAGCTACTTGGCAGTGTTGATACCATCTTACTAGTCCTATTTTTATTTTTTCTGTTTTGCAAATGCTACAGAAATGAGAAAGAACATCATGCATTAAGGACAGATTAAAATTTTGCCAAGTTTCCCCCCAATAAGAATATATTCTGCAAAAATCACACTGCTCAGAGAGAAGAGAAGTCTTAAGTCTAGTAATAATTAGAGAAAAGGGATAAATTTAGTACAAGTATAACTTAAGGAATTTATTTTGATTTGCAACAAACTGGGCTGTGCTTTTTTGCTTTCTGGTTAAGGTGTTTGAGAGCTTCGTGCATAGCCTTTCCCTTTACTATTTTAGTAAATATAAGAAGTATCTTGCACTCCAACAGAACCTTTATGCCTACAGGCAGGTCACCAGTAAAATGCTAAGTAGCATCACTCAAGGGAAAATCGAGAAGCTCAGTTTCCCAATGCATTCTGGCACAAGTTAGAACTAGGTTATTCCACATACCTCCACCCTCACACTGTTATCAACAGGGAACCTCTTATGAAAAAAACAGAGATGGGATGATTTAGAGGGTTTCCAAACACAGCCAACCTTTACTCTGAGCACCTTTTCTGTGCACTGAAATTATTAATGTCCCTAAAGATTCTTAACACAAATACATCCTTAAAATGGAATAAAATGTTCAGGAGACAAAAACAGATGGAATCAGTGAGACACCTTCAAACCAAGAAATGGCTTTGTATAAACTACAAAACAGTGGATAAGCAGCATTAAAAGGTAGCACGGAAGAGGTATCTTCAGCTAGCATGATTCAATACAGCACACAAGTACAGGAAACTAACAATCCACACACAGGTTAGTAAGCCCAGAAGATAACCCTGCTGGCACACATCTCTTCAGTAGAATCTGACAATAGCTGGCAACAAACCAGTTACATTTTAAATAGTCTGGTCTACCCAAGCAAACAAAGTCTAAGTAATTCTCACTTTCCTGAATAACATTTTCTTTCCACTGTTATGATTCACTTACAAAGAAGTAACATTGTCAAGGCTTCTATCCATAAGGCCCAGTTTAAACAATGAAGACTAAAATTAAAATTTACTACAGGCTTTTGCAGCACTAATAAGGCCTCCTTTCTAATTAATTCTACAGGAGGCCTCCTCACACAATTAAATGGCAGAATGACTCATAAAACAGGAAGGACAGCCTAAGTTGCTGCTTCTGGTTTAACTAACCCAGTCCATCTCATCAGGCCAGTTTAGACTAACTTATTTTTATCTTTCTCCATTTTTCCTTTCAAATTTGCAACAACAAAGTGGTCACAATGTTCCCTAACTTCTCATCAGTTCCAGAAGAATCGGTGATGTTTCGACAGTCCTCAGTAAAGTCCAAGAACAAAGAGTACCACAGGTTGCCCATTATCCAAACAACCCATCCTGCAACTCTGAACTATAAAGCAATGAAACTAAGAGGCAATAAGCCATCTCTGTTACCTGCATTAGCTGGCTGAATTGATGAGTGGCTCAGACCAGAACAAAGTTAAATGAAAACAAATAAATTAGAAGAAAAATAGAGAATACCACAGAATGAAAGATCATTAAAGAGAACAGGAGAGGTAAAGATAACCACGCATCCAGGAAAAAAAAAATCCTACAAAGGAAACAGAGCATTTTAGCAAGCAAAGAGATAAAGACTCCTTAGAGAAAAGTTATTTGAAGTCTGGAAAGGTACATCAGCGAATGGTATTTCCTTTGCAATTGCTTTAGTAATTTGTGAGACTTTGCCCTGTTCTCATCTATTTTTGATCCAAAATCCACATCCCCTCTACAAAGCAAGCAAGACCAAGAATTCCTGTCCTTCAGACCTGCTAAATAAGAGCAAGCCATTTTCCAGCTTCCAAAATTTCTGGATTTTGTCTACCCATACAATAATTAACAACAATGCAGGTGACCAGTGACAATTTCTGTATGATGATAAACAGCTATTTATCCAGATCTTTCAAATGTGATTAATTAGTTCTATTTACATTAGGGGACTGATGATTTGGTATGAAGGCCCTCAGACACATCTAGAACCAACTGGCCAGATGCTATGTTAAACAAACAATTGCTCTAGCAGAGCTCAAGAAATACATATGCAACATCACACATAGCTGTGAAGATTTTCCATTTGTAGAGGGTGGAAGATGAGACTTGCTTCACAATTCCTGCTCTTTCTTCCATACATAGATTGTAAAGCAGGACAGCATGTCGCTGTTTCCTATTTCCTCAAACCACTTCAATCTGTGGCACAAAACCCAGGCTTGATTTTTGTACAATGAAATAGGAATTTTAAGTTGTGACACACCACAAACAGAGATAATTGCTTCACTGGACTCATGAGTAAATTTTTCAATATTTCATTAGCATAATGTTCACTTATAAAGGCAGGGGAACTTCTACCAAGCCTCCCAGAGAACAGCCTATACCCAGGAAGGTGAGATCTAATTATCATTAGACCTGCATAACTGCCAGAATCATTAATGGTCATAAAATAATGTTTACGCAACATGCCACAATTCAGGAATGCCACATAAGCTAATCAAACTCACTTTCTACTGTTGCTTCACAATTCAGTTTCCATTCATTTCAAGGTCTCTCCTTCAGTTCTTGCATCTTAGCACAGAATTGAAAAAAAAAACAAAACCCACAGGACAAAACACTTTAGTCTTGCTGTACTGTGAGTGGCTGGATAATGAAGTCCTAACACTTCCATTTGTTGGTACAGTTCTAACATCAAATAGTACCTGAAGGACTTCCATTCCAAAGTGGTAACAAAAGGAATGGAGGTGGATGGAGAACGAGCTGAAAGAATGTGACTTACAGGAAAAGTAAGTCAACAGTAAGAGTTTTATTTCATTCACTTTTGAGGGGCATTTATATTACACACAATCACTGTAGTAAGACATGGAGAAGTTACTAATTCAAATACAACGGCCACAAAAAGTGAAGAGTGCTAAGTCATTATGAGTAATGTTTACTCTAAAAACAAAGCACGGAGAAAGTTAAATGCTGCCGAGCACTGAGAGTGTTCCACAGAACTTGGTTTATTAACAAGCAGGTAATTAAGACCATCCTCCTCGGCATGAATTTCAATTCATTCACTCTGTAATACCTTCCCTGAACTTCACTCCTTTTGTCCTAAAGATAGAACCTAATTTTGAAGTGGGGACCAACACTGGCTGACACAATTTATCAAAAATACTTAGCTGAAAGTCTCTGAAAACCTCCAATGCACAGCAAAGAAATGAGATTCCTGCTACTCTAGTAGATGTCTCCTTTGTAAATAGTAAGGAAGTTAAAAGTTGTAGTTGAAAACCCTTCCAACTTGCTCACCATTTGAACTAAAGGAATTGCTCAAAATGAGTTTAGGAGAAAGTGCTGAGAAGACCTTTAGATTCAGGCTACAAGCACTCCTGCTCCATCAGCTGATCAACCAGCATTTTGTTAACAACAACAGGTTTAAAAACAACTATATCTCAACTTTCAAAGCTTATCCTGACAGGGTCTAATAAACACAGAAGCATCCAGAAAAATAATTACATTTGGAATGTCCAGATTTTAATTTAAGATTAACAGCCTGCTTTTAAAAAGTATTTAATTAGATAATTTAAAAAACACCTATTAAACTGGATTAGTAGAGAGATTAGACCAACTAGATTTTCCATGTTAAAACAAAAAGCAAACGAAATCAGGAACCACCTGTGAGATCTAATTTTCCCAGCCTAGCACACTTCAGCTACACCAAACAATTTGTTTCTTCAGTTGTCTTGTAGCTGAAGCAGTCCTGTCTCAGATCAATATAACATGCACCCTACAAACACCAGAAATTCAGTAATTGAAAATTAATACTTTAAAAAGTGGTTTTGCAAGCAATCTGTAGTGAGAGGGGTCTATTCGGCAAGAAGCAAGAACAACATATCCTTTGGTGGTTTTAGCGACCATGGCTGGAGGGCATAACTGTCAATAAATCCTCCAGCTTCCGTAACATTGAACTCCAGACTTACCACAGTATTCCCTGACACAAACACTCTCTTCTGTGTTCTTTGTATCAAATTACATGGCAACTCTGTCACAACCTATGTGAAGCAAGTGAAAGATCTGTTCCTCCAGCAACACTTCCGCTACTTTTCAGTTTAACTGGGTATCTTCCATTTCTTATGTAGCAAAATGAGAAAAAATCCTTTCGTGTATCAAAACAATCCTCTTCCCTTGTCTCCCCTCTCCTCCTCACAACTCTCTCATACGAAGATTTTTGTCCACATTCCTAAAAAAAAGCCTTCATTCTAACAAGGTGTCTTTCATTGTGGGCCTCTACATATTCTGCACAATCAAGTGATAGAGATTTTATTCTCCATGTTGTTTTTAAGTTTCCTGAAATACTTTTTTTTTTTTTCTTCTGGCAGAAGAAAAGCTAACCAAGCATGTGGGGCAGAAGTTTTCATGTAAAAGTCTGCATAGGATGTCCAGGCCCTTTTGTATATGCATATATGCCGTGATGCATATGATAAGTCCCTCTACCCACTGAAAGCTTCCCTTAGATCCCCTGCAGCTGCCTTCCTTCTCACTCCATTAGAAAGTACTCTTAATGTGAGGCTGGGACACCCATCGTACTTGCATGAAACACTCCTCTACACTTTCTAATACAGAGCAGTGCACAACTGGTACTGCCTCTGACAACACACATTTACAGCAAATGATTTAGAATTCTTGCTAGTTCTATCACTGAAATCTCTTTCTCCTCCAGCTGATAGCATCAAGTATGTTGCTACCATGCAGTAACTGGAAAGCTGTTTCCTCAAGCACTCTAACCAGAAATTATTTTTATATCAGAAAAATCTGTTTATAATAAGCCATTAGGACTTTTGCACCTTCTTGCCCATTAACACACCTCCACAAATAAAAAACTTCATTAGGAAATCAGATAATCCTTGGAAATCCAACACCATTTCAACTTTAACTGTACTGGTAATGAAGAAAATGAGACTGATGCAAAAGGTAATGATCAAGAGATGCACTTCTTCAGAAAAACAAGTGGTCAGACTCAGTGATGGGAACTGCACCTAATTTGGGGCACACTGTGGAATCTCTGCACAGAAAGGAAAGTAATATAACGTAAGTAAACATTTGCGGTTTTCTTTCTCGGTTTTCAGAGTCCCTAGACTTCAGACTACATTACTGTAACAGAGCCTACATGGAATCTTGAAGGTCATAGTGAAATTTCAGTTGGTGAAGCATGTTGATATAATAATCTTTCACAATAGGAGCATATTATATCTTTATTCCTGTATGATAATGGTTTCACATTCATTACCTAGTACAGTCCAAGACATTAATTTCAAAATACAAATTCCCCTAAGGTTTATCTCTCATGTACTTTGAGTCAGATTTGTTTTTCTGGCCCAACAGCCAATGTTATTTGGGATGCTCCAGCAAGCAACCACCTGATTTACCAGGTGTGGGAAAAACCACCACAAAACCACGCAGACTTTTATCTGCAAAATAATTCAGTGAATCCACGAGGGGAGAAGAATTTTAAACAATGAGCAGGCTTTGCAAAAAATTACAAAGTTTTATAAAGGTCACCTGCTTAAAAGATACCTTATAGTGGCTTCTGCATCACTATTCTGAGATTCTTGGGAAGTTTGGGAACTTACATGCAGATGAGTTCTTTCCTTCTAATTCAGCTTTACACGTCATACCATTGCAAAGCTACGACTCCACAAGTTCTTTCAAATGGATTAAACTTTTTTTCCCAGGTATCTGGCATGTAAGCTATAATTCTTGGTGCGGAATAAAAAAAAGGTAATTATCCTTCATATCACTATGTATTACAGACTAGGAAAGGTCAATTTCCTAAGCATCAAGAAACACCATTTTACAGCACTGGTTAGTTAAGAGATAGAGACCCTAATTAAATGGGATGTCAGTCTTTGCCATTATTATCAAAGGTAGCCAGCATCAGTGTCACCCAAGACTTCCGAAGTGCATATAAAGTAATTAAAGCATTATTTTAATATACACACTCACTGAATCTCAACTTCTGTGTTGCTTAATTCAACAAGATTGATAATGGCTCCACCCAAATTGCTGGTGAATCATTGGCAACATGTCAGAAGTTTCCAAAAGCATGCCTGCTCATTTCTCTTCATCTGCTTTAGCATGAGCACTTTTATATAATAATATACATCTCAAGATGCCCCTAAATTAAACTCTGTGACATTAATGTCTGCAATTTCCAGATTCATACGTTTATCTGGAACACTAGTTTTTTACATTACCAGCATGCAACAACCCCATCAGAAACTTCTAAAATATTTCACATTAAACTAAGCTAATTTGGATACAAAGCTGACAAAAAACCTCACAAAAACAAACAACAAAACACCAGAAACCATACAAGTTACTTCCCACTTATCCCGATGAAGGTTCCTGCTGCTCATAAGTGATTGACAAATTCAAGTCTCTGGTTGTCAAATCAGACTGCTCTGATGCTACCTGCCTTTCTAAATTTCCCTCCAAGCAGCCTGTGAGGCTGTCTGCTAGGACAGGAAGGCAAAGCCATAAGTTATTGCTGGGAAAGGAAAAGATGCCTGATAACATCTGCTTCTATTTATGTTAGTGGGAACTATGATTTCATTATCAGCATTGTGTATTAATGCACCAAAGAAAGCTATGGTGCTCCTGGTGAAGCTTAGAAACTGGCAATAATGTACAAACTGCTCCTGAACATAGGTTATTTATACAGCCAAGAAGTCCCATATTGGCTTCATTGACTTCAAACGCAGCAATCCAGACATTTATAGCTGACAAAATTAACGACCTCCACATCCTTATAAGCCTGAAAGAATTAAGAAAAGGTAAGTTTAGGAACACATTAACTTTTGCATCATAGTATTCCTGTGTTATCTCACAACTCTATAGCCAAATAATATGAATAAAGTATAAATGCTGAATTTAACAGCTGCATTTATCTTCCAGCAGAGTCATTAAATGACAACATTGCTACACCAGTTGAAACGATTAAAGCAGCTCAGCCACAATCCAGGTTACTTTGAACCTTTTAATTATTTTCGCAAATTTTTTTTTTTGTCGACTTCAGCCATTTTCAATATGGCAAAAACACACAGAAAACCATAGCTTCTGCTGGAGGAACAAATGATTTGTCACTCGTACTAGACTAAAATTTATAAAAATAAGAGATACACTCTGGAGAAAAAGGCATGCAAATGTAAACAAAACATTCCCAGTTCCTAGGGAAAAAAAACCAAAACCTGCATAAGTTCCCTGTTTTAAAACAGGACAGACCTCACAATGGCTTTTGAGGACAAAACCTAACACCAGGACATTCCTAACCATCACAGCAAATTAAATCCCAGCTATACCAACACCGCACCCCCGGCATGAAACCCTACCCATGCTGTGGGTGTAATCCAACAGCCAAAACAATGCCAGGGTGGAAAAACTAGTGCAAGTCAGGGAGATCCTGTGCGGTTTCACCATCGTTTGTCCCCACGCAGAGGGAGCCACGGCCACCTCGCTCTTCCCTCAGGCAAGACAGACAAAAGAGCCACAACCCAGGGCGGAGAGGTGTCCCGGGGACGGGTAGGGCTCTATCGTTATTTTCCCTCCGTCTGTTGTTCAACGCTACACAGGAATGAGTTTTCTCACGCAGAGGCAAGCAGAGCCCCTGGGAAAAAACAACAGCAGGCAGAGGGGACACACAAAAGTCGCCTGTCCCTCGGCCGCCGCAGCCTGAGACGATGCCGCCTTTCCCCACCCCCAGCCAGACCCGGTTCCCCCACACCGGGCACGGCGACCCGCGGTCCCTCCCCGCCTGCCCGGCGCGTTCGGAAATCGAGCCCGGTAGGAGCCTGAGGCCTGGCGAGGCACAGAGTCACAGAATTTTTAGAAGTAGAAAGCACCTCTGGAGTTCATCTGGTCTCTGCGCCCACCCCTTCGCCTCCTTTCTCGGCAAGGCGGGCCCTATTGTTCCCCGCACCCCGCGGCGGAGGCAGCGCACTCACCACACAGGCCGGGCTTCCTGTAGCGCCCACCGGCCCCCTCAGCTCCGGCACACCGGGGCTACCACAGCGCCCTGCTGCTGCTCCTCCAGCAGTACACGCGGGCCCCGGGGCAGCGCCGCCATCGCCCACCACCCCGCTGCCACTCCGGCAGCGGCCATCTTGTGCGTCCACGGCTCCTCTCACCGCCCGCCCGCCTGCCCGCCTCCCTCGCGCGCGCGTGCGCTCGCGCTCTCGCTCTCCGCACCGCCCGCCCATTCCTCCGCCCACCTTCCCTCGCAGCCGGGGCGGGGCGGGACGGGGAGAAATAGCCGAGTCACGGCCTGGAGCCTGTGAGGGCAGGGCGGCGCGGCGCGGCTATTACATGTCTCGGGGAGGGTATCTTGCGCTCCATCAGGGATGGTCTCCAATGTCAGATGCCTTCCTTCTTTCAGGTGGGTTTTTTTTCCCCCCCTCATCTCCCCTTGTCATAGTTAGCGGGCTCGGGGGTGGAGGTTGAGACTTTTCACACACGCTCCTGGGGAGCGCTCTGTGTTTTGGGAGCTTCTTGAGGCCCCCCGCCCGCCATTTTCTCTCCCTGAGGAACCTGTGTTGGCGAACCCTGCGGTTCCCTTCATTTTGCCCCCTGCGGTTGCCTCATGCCATCACACCTTATTGCTTCGAGCCGGTTACTTTTCTTACTTCAGGAAAAAATAACACAGATTAAGTTCCCGCTTACATGGCTGTGCAGGGCAAAGCTTTCGGGTTTTTGCTCGCCAGTCACAAGTGAAGGCGTAGAGGTGGGCTCGCTGCTGGAGAAGGTCCCCCGTAGCTTTATATGCTTCAGGATACACTTAAATCATCCTCAGCTTTAACCAACACCACAGGTAATATGTTTGGGGACCCACCAAGCTTTTCTGTATCACAGTCAGAACTTGTTGGGATACAAAATGCAATTGTAGAATGCCTTGCAGTCACTTGCAGCATTTACTAAGCACGTACTAACTGACAGTTTTAAATGGTTTCAAGAGCTAATTATTTACCATCAGGATATTTCAAGGCAACATCGACTTGATGTCTGTTCATGAGAACATGAATATGGTGTAAAATACTAAGGAATTTAGCCATATTTAAATTAAAGACCAAAAATGGTGTTCAGTGGTCCCGTTTTATTGCCCATATATTTTATCATGGCTATGCCCAGAGGCTAGAGGCTCTGTGGGATCAATCCTGCTATGATGCCATTGTGCAGGATGCTGTGCAGGGAATCACTGCATTTCTGTTTTCCTTTCGTAGTGCTGTGAGGAGCACACAGTGTACTATTGTCAGTCCAACATCTGAAGTGTAGCATTGCATGACCTGGAAATAAAATTTAAATAGGACATTGTCAAGTCAGAAGTAGCCATGCCAGAGCGAGGGACTCGAGAGAGCAGCCTACGAAAGGAAGCTGGGTTGTGACATGCACACAGAATATAGACATTCCTACACACAGGGAAAAATTACACAGGGCAAGGTTACTCTTCAGCTCCTGTTTCTGATTCTTGTACTGACCATAGAAAGATTTTTATTAACTTTACAATAAATGTGGTGGTAGTAACTGAAAGTGTTATTTCTATCTGTTTTACTAAAGAAATAATCTCTATTATTTAGGCTTTTCCACCAAAACAACCTTAATGTTTATCAAGGATCAGTGCTTAAAAAATAATATTAAGAAAAGCTATTAATTTCTGAAAACTAGTTTTCTAGTTTTCTAACAGGCATTTGAGATCTTACAAACACAGAAGATTAAGATACTTACAAAGAGCACCTTTGACTTAGCAAGAGCTTTACTATGAGCTAGAAAAGAAGTGTAAATTGGAAATGTCCAAGGCCAGACTGGACAGGGCTTGGAGCAACCTGGTCTAGTGGAAGTTGTCACTGCCTATGGCAGGGTTTGGAACAAGATGAGCTTTAAGGTTCTTAAAACCCAAACCAGTCTGATATTCTATACCACAGAAACTTTTCAATCAGCAATTGCCATCTTTTGCAGACTCCTCTTTAAATGTTACAGTAGAAATGTGGACCTTGTTGGAGTTGTCAGTGTCCTGACTGGAAGCAGAAGATAGCATTAGGAATAGCTAAGATGGTAGGTGTTCTTTGCAACCTTGGTTTAAAGTCACTAGAAATGGTCAGGGCCTGAGGACATCCTGTTACTTTCTAGTTTCTAGCAAGTGATTGGACAGTGTTCTGATGTTCTATTCAGTCTGGGTTTTAATATTCCAGTCTGGGGACTTCTCCCACTTTCTCTTTTGGTTCCTGTATGTGGAAAGGTTTCATTTTCCATGTAGTTTATGTTTTCCCTCAAAATTTAATTCCATTACCAATATGAACATGCTAACAACAATTTTCAGTATTACAGCATAGATTACCACAGTACTACATGGTTGAAATTTAAAGAAGTGGGATATGAAGTGACCTATGGTTCTTATTATGTAATACTGCACAAATAAGCACTTTAATTCTCAAACCCCACTTTAGACTTCCATCAGAGTCAGGCTTTTCTAATGTTTATTCTTTATTATGTTTTCTGAAAGTTCAGAAATTTGTAGATGCGCTTGTTCTCTTGTTTGGAGCTGATCCCACTAGATAACCTAGATAATTTTTAGTGTCTGCTTTCCCCAGTTACACAGCATTTCTTCCTGCATGATACACTGCTTTAGCATTTGAAACACAAAACGTTATTTGTCTTTAGAATTACGGTTTTCGAATATCATTTCAGCTTATCATTAAATCTGCTATAATTTATCTCTACTTGTTCACATTGTTCTTTCTTTTATGTTCTTAAAAACCCACAGGAATTAGTTTTGATTCTACTGCATATAGTCTCAATTTTCAATTCCTTTTTTATTTTCTTTTTCCATCCAAAAGGGGATAATGCGTAGGCATGGTTCTAAGATCTGACATTCATGGCCACACTAGTAATGTTCTTCAAATTATACATTAAAAATTACTCCCCATTTTAGCCTGTATGACTGAGAGAAATACCTAAAACACCAGTATAACTGTCAAATGGTATCATCTCACCATTCAATTTTTATATTACTCCTTCCATATAAAACTACTCTAGAACTGTGGTACCAGGATAGCTGTCGTTATAGAAAGAAATGTGTATTTTTAAAATGTCTTGGCAGTGTCTCAGTTATCTATTTTAGTTAGCAACGTGACCTGTAAAGCTGATAATAATGGAAAAATTCTCATTTAGAAACCTGTGATATCAGAATGGAAGGCAAGAATTAAATACTTCTCCAGGTGGCTGCAAGCATGTCCTTGTTATTTCACATAGTGAAGATTCTTGCCCATAAACCACAGATAATAAAAAAGAAAATATTTAGCAGTTGTACATGCTCAACCATCACGTTAACAAAACTGACCATCATGTTAACAAAACCTAAATTCCTGCACTTTTATAAAATTCCATTGACAAAAGCAGAAGACTGTATTCATCCAACATAATCATTGAAAAAAAATCCAAAGTTCATTAAAGAGCATGCTGAATGTCATCCAAGCCCATGGGATACAGATGCAACTCTTGGAGCTAGTTTTATATGCTTATTTTAAATAATAAAACAATGATAGCAAAATACAGCCTTATACTGTCGACATGCTCAGTATCTCCACCACAACACACAAGGTTTCGATTTCCCATGCACAAAAGAAACCTAGAGGATCTAAAGGAATGTGAAGTCCATATGTGTAAAATGAGTATTCCTTCATGAAAGCTTCTCTCACAAGCATTCACAAATTCACAATTTGCACAAATAAATAATAGTATATAACCCACCAAACATCAGATTTGTTTAAAAACTTGTTGCAGTTTTTGATGCTGCTCATAATAAATTTATAGAGTATCAAAACAGTTATTAATGTTTATGTTTTCAGGCTACTTGGAATGCAAAAGATCTATGTAAATATACCCTCTGACTGCAGCTGCTGTGGAAAAAGAAGAAATTATAAGGAAGGTAAGAAACTTTGCTTTGATGATTTCTCATTAGAGGTTTCACTTCCTTAACCATCCCATCTCATCATCTTCCTTGTCCCACTGGTGATGTGGGATGCAGAGTGCTGACTCAGGAGTACGTGCCCCAGATTCTCCTCCATATTGCCATTTTTGCTTACATGTCATTGCCTGCTTTGCTCCAATCCCAGACCTTCCAGTGTCATTCAGAACATCTCCTCTCTCTTCAGGATGAATTTTGAAGCAACAGAAGGTACAAGAATTTGCAACGTAGTAAGTCTGTAGTTCCACTAGGCAGAGTAGGGCAGAGCCAGTACCACACCACATCCTTGTTACTCCAGTGCCCTCTGCCAAAGTGACCATATCCTTGGCTTCTGAGTCCCAATGGGCAGGGGCAGGAGCCTCTGCCAAGCGCCATATGCTGCCACCTCTTTATCTTGCTGTTTACTTCCTTGGCGCTTTTCCTTTTCTATTCTTTCTCAACAGAAAAGCAGACGTATGACCCCTTATTTCCTTTCCTTGCTCCAGTAGTACTTAGGTTGAAATTTCTTCTTTTCCTTCATGACATTGCTGCATCACATTTTACAGCAGGCTCTTAATGAGCTTAGGAAGGTAACATATATGTTGGGATGATAAACAATTAAGACAATTATGTTTTATAAGAATTTCAGTGTAGGTGTGTGTGTGTAAAGCTGAAAACCACCTAAATTAACAATGTAATTTTTGTTCCTTTCTGGTAAGTTTACTCATATACTATAAAACTGGGAGAAAATGAGAGACAGGTAAGGCAATACAGTCAGTACCTTTGTTCAGCTGCATGTAAACCCACAGCCTTATTCTCATTTTGCAGGGTGAGCTAAATTGTGAAGGTTAAGCAACTTTTCATGTTCACATAGCAAACAGTGGCAAGATGAGGAATGGTCTGGTCTCCTGTTCCAACCACTAGACCTTGTGCATCCTCTCATGCAAGTTACAGTAATTACATTAAGACTAAACTGCCATCTGAATAATTTTTCCGATCGTATTTCCCAGGGAAAGCCTTCTTACCACATATAAAAGGTAGGACTGTCTTACATCTCTGTAGTCACATCACATTCCTGCAGTAAAAGATAATGTGCTGATGATTTCCTGGAATAATCCTTGCTTTGTTGTCTTGGTTTGAAAGACAGGTGTCTGATAAGGAAGGCTGGAGCCTCTCCTGGAATGGAAAATGTAAACTCCTTCCCTCCGAGTTATTATAATTTTGAAATTAAGGGGCTCTCTGGCAAAGATATGAGAATAGAAATAACAGTTCTTTACTAGTATGTATAATAAGGCAAACAAACAACAACAACTATGGCATTAACCACAAACCCAGTGACAGCCTTCCCGGCCGCAGGCGCTCTCTCCTTTGGTGTAGTGATGGTCACAGCCAGGAGGGGCGCCGGTGGCTCCCAGTGGGCACGGCAGGTGCGATGATTTCGCCTCAGCTGCAGGGGTCGCTCCGGTGCGGGCTCGGGGAGCACGAGGTAGTGGCTGCCCGACTGAGGCCGGAAGGGAGGGGAGAGAGGCTCGCTCCACAAACCCACAGGGGTAGCCGATCCCGGGGCCCCAGCAGGACTGTCAGAAACAGAAATCTGTGACGGCAGGAATGAGCCAAAATCCCGGGGTGGTGGGCGAGATTTATCAAAAGCTCAGCAGCGGTGCCTGGAACCGTCCCGGCAGGCAGGGGGTGCGGGGCTACAGTGCAGAGAAAAACCCAGAGCAGTTCCGAAGAAGCGGCGGGGGTGGGGCAGTGGCGGCCTGGCCCTGAGCTTTGGCAGGGAGAGAGGCGAGCCCAAAGACGCCGGGCACCTGAGCAGTTGGTGAAAAAGTCGCTCTTTTAGTGAGGTAGGTGTTAATAAGGTCCCAGTTCAGTGGCTGCTCTGACAAGCAGAGGCTCACCTCACAGCAGGAGAAGCAGCTCCGGGTTCGGCTACGGCAGTGTCAGCGAATTCCCTTCCTCAAGCAGCAGCTCCAACCATCCTCCTCCTCCTCTGAGAGAGGGAGAGAGAGAGAGAGATACTGCCCAATCCTCACTGTATCTCTCCCCTCTCTGAGAAAAAGTCCCAGATAAGAGAAGTGTAACCAGATGCCTTTCTCCACTTCTTTTGTTTTCCTTAAGTACCCAACCATTAGTGTTTCCTAGCAACTTACAGGAAAAAATTCCAGAAGTAAGAAGAAACGAAAGAAACCTACCCCCGAACATTTGTATTATCCATAAAGACTCCAAGTTTGGTACTGGTTTGGTTTGAGAACACCTGATACAAGACTTCCCCAGTGCATCTTCCAAGAAATAGGACTGTCAATTCCCACAGGAAAATCAAGGGCCAACCTTAGCTAATCCTAACACATGAATAATTGCATAAAGCATGTTTATGTGTTTTTATATTAGTGTGGATCTCAAGGAGCTGCTGCTTATTAAGATCTCAGTTCTCAGAGATTTTATTTAAAAAGTATGTTGTTCAGGCAGTTGCAGAGCGACATGTTTTATACTCCTCAGTGGCTTTTCAAAAGAGATCTGTAAACAAAAATCAATTTTATAATACACAAATATATATGTAATATATGTATTTTTATATATATGTAGCTGCAGTGTATGCTGGATAAACAGTTCAAAAAATATTATTTTCTGTGAAAACCCATCAAAATTTGTTTAGGTAGGCTGAGATTATTTTTTGGAGATCATACCTTTATGGTAATTTCTGTTAGTCTTTTACCAGATTCTACATATCATGTCTTCTTTGTCAGGCACACATGGAAACCCCCACCTTTTTTATAAGAATTTTCTCCTCCAATTTTAAATTTATTTTCAGCACAGTATTCTCAGTTTCCTCTCATTACTGTACTGGTAAAAAGCTGTTACATATCATTCCAGCAGTTCAATTTCAGCAGGAAACACTGAAATTTCTGTATTGTAAATGTACAGTACAGTTTGTTCCTGTTGTGTATATTCTTCTGGTTTTGGTAAATTTTCATGAAGGATTACATCATTAATCCTAACATTTAAGGATTTTTTTTTTTAATTTGACATTTCAACTATTATTTTTTTGAACTTGCCTAAGAAGATGACAGATTTTGTAAAAAGAAGTTGCTATCTTTTTATTGTTTATAAAAGATTTTTTGTAAGCTTTCTTGAGGGCTTTTATAATCTGACATGCCATAATGATCTTCCCTACTCTTCTTTGATTCTAGCAGGTGGAGGAAGCAGCATTTACAGAAGATGAAAAAGGAAAATCACTGAAAGAAATCAGTAAGTTGAATGAAAGTTAGTAATACTGGAATTGGCTCTTATTACCAGACAGAAAGAGATACTGTTTGTGGTTTAGTGAGTTAACTATTTTTGATGTTACTTTTCTACATAAGCTACTGATATAATTGCTCAAGAAAAAACAGTGAAAGGATCAGAACATGCTATGAGCACAGATAGAGCTTATATTGTGTGTACATTTTTGAGATAGTAAACTCATTTATTTTTAGCAAGTGTCATCAGTTTCTCAGAGATTAATCGATTTTTTTTATATGCTCATTGAGGCACATGGAACGCACAAGTCTTAGCCTGCTAACAAATGCCAACTATTTTGAGAAGCACACTTTCTCTTCTGTTAGGGAAATTCCTTGTTCTCGTACATAAGGCCACAGTATCTCCAGTCTGTTTGGCCCCAGTGCTTCTGGTCTTCTGGTGGCTTTGCTAGGCAGACATGTGTTACCTGCATGAAAAATATGAGCCATAAAATAACTTACTCATCTTCCTTCTGAAGTCCTCAGTCTTTACAACTTGAATGTAGTTGGACTTCAGCAATTTGATATCAGAAGGTTGTTTATGTGGCAGTTTATTACAGACTCTTCCAGGCAGCTATTTTTCTTATCATTGCTTCCATTAACACAGTGCTCTGAAAAAAAAAAAAAAGGAAAGAAAAGGAGTGTCCTGTATTTTCATACACAAACCCCACCTTCTCCTTGGACTTCCTTCAACAGGAAGCACATAGGCATGTATGCACTTATTTGCGTATTAAATAGACAAGATGAAACTGTTTCTACCCTACATTGATGAGTCAAACACTGAAAACCAGTTGAGGGCAAACACAGTCAGTCACTGATCTCTCAGGTGTAGCTGCTAAAAATCACGAGGTTTGGGAGGCAGAGGCTGAAACCAGCTGTACTGGGTTTGCATGGCCTGGTTTTTGGTAGCAGGGGCGGGGGGGGGGGGGAGCTAGAGGGGTGGCTTCTGTGACAAGATCCTAGAAGCTTCCTCCATGTCTGGCAAAGCCAATCCCTGGTGGCTCCAAAGATGCACATGATGCTGGCCAAGGCTGGGCCAATTCGAAATTGTGGTAATGCCTCTGTGATAGCAGATTTAAGAATAAAGAAAAAAAAGCTGTTGCGCAGTTGTAATCATGGCCAGAGAAAAGCAGCCTGAGAATATGTGAGAGGAGCAGCTTTGCAGACATCAAGGGGCAGTGAAGAAGGAGAGGCAGAGGTGTTCCAGAAGCTGGAACTGAGATTCCCCTGCAGCCCATGGAGAAGACCATGGTGAGGCAGCTGTGCCCCTGCAGCCCATGGAGGTCTGTGGCGATGCAGCAATCTACCCGTAGGCCATGGAGGAGCCCCACACCAGAGTAAGGGGATGCCTGAGAGGAGGCTGTGACCCTGTGGGAGGCCTGTGGAGAGAGGGGCCCACACTGGAGCAGCCCATCCTTGAAGGACTGCACCCAGTGGAAGAGTGACCCATGCTGCAGCAGTCTGAAGAGGACTGTTGCCTGTGGGATGGACTCACATTGCAGCGGTTGCAGAGAACTGTTGCTTGTGAGATGGACTCATGTTGGAGAAGTTCATGGAGAACTGTCTCCTGTGGGAGGGGCCACACGGTGCAGCAAGGGAATGATTCCTCTCACTGAGCAGCAGAAGAAACCATGGATGATGAACTGACCATAACCCCCATTCCCTGTCTCCCTGCACCGCTGGGGTAGGAGGTAGAGTTGGGGAAGAGGGGGATGGGGGGAAGGTGTTTTTACAAATGTGTTTTACTTATTATCCTGCTCTGGTTTTGTTAGTAATAAATTCAATTCCTATCTCTAATTAGAGCCTGTTTTGCCCATGATGGTAGTTGATGAGTGATTTCTCATGGTCCTTGCCTCAACCCATGAACCCTTCATTAGATTTTCTCTCCACTGTCTGGTTGTGGAAGGGAGTGAGAGAGCAGCTTTGGTGGGTGCCAGGCATCTGGCCAGCGTCAACCCACTACAGTGTTGCTCAAGCTCACAAATCAAAAGGAGAATCCTAGGAATGCAATATTAAAATTCTAAGCTCTCACCCTGCCTTTCAATGCCTTTAGTCATCTGCTAAAAGGGCAAAACTAGAGAGATACAAACCATAGCATAGAATCATTTAGGTTGGAAAAGACCCTTTGGATCATTCAGGCTGCCTCATCACATTATTGGCTGGGAAATTCTCATCAGTCTCCCTAGAATGGGTTTCTCTTGCTCTTTTTCAGGGCTCACACTGTTTAGTATTTGTTTCCTGGCCTCTGTGTACTCCACTTCCCTTTTCCCAAGTATCTCACTGGGAGAACAGGGCTGCAGGTGGTGCTGGGATTAATGTGCACACTGTACATCAATTGGCTTCTGTAAGATCCAGGTCTGTGGGGAAGAACCTGAGGGAAGGCTGTCATCCTGAATCACTATCAGTACTTTAGGAGGAGACAGTGCTGAAGAATTGGTTTGCACCAGGAATTCATGCCACAGCCAAATAAATCTAGATGTCTGGCATGTACTACCATTAATATCAATGAATCTCAGCAATGACCTCAACAAACAACAAAACTGTGTCCCTATGAAATACTATTCAGAAGACCAGTGCAACTCCCTGAACTCCAGCCATGTATGTTTATTAGCAGGAGATAAATACATAACCTGGTATATTTTACACATTCAAAGATCATTAAAATGCAGATGGGCCCAGGCACAATTTATAGAACCAGTACCTCCATAAGATGCTCTGCACATGTACAGTCTGGGGAATTATTCTGAGTAAAAGTACAGGAAAATGGTAACTTACGTCCTTGATGGGAGGAACAATTTTTGGTATCACTACCCTTTTTCAGCAATGAAGGTGAAAAGAAAATCAAGTTGGATCCACCACTCCCACCTGGAATCTCTGTTAGGTTCCTGTAATTCTATACAATTAATCAACACTGAGCTGCAGCACAACATAATAAATTACTGTTTCTCAGGTTTTTGGAAGTTCTCTGCCACAGGAGTCCACTATTACCAGACAAGAACTGCTTGATTGCCCTTCATTTTTTGGCTTTTCTCTGAAGCCTGAGAGAGACCTGTGCTCTGGTAACCTTGAATCCCATACCCATCACTGCTCAGCTGCCTTTTTAGGTGTCAGATCTTACCAGCAGCCAAGTGGTGGATATTTTTCTCAGAAAACAATTTCTCACACAACTTCCAGTTTTCTTATTCTTCAGAACTTGAAGATGAAAGGGTTGCTTTGGGGGTCGGGGTTCTATCACACATGCCCTGTTAAGTATAGTGTATATACACTGGCAACAGGGAAGGCTTTGTCTCCCTATATAAACACAGACTTCCTTGCTTACTCCTTACACCTTTGTAAGGTTTCCCAAATGAAGCCTACCAGTTGCAGGTTACCATAGAAGGGCCTGAAGTTACAGATACTTTGCTGATGTGAAGATTCAGGAGCACTGTTTCAAGGAAGCTTTTAGGCACATCTTTCATTTTATAAGGAGGTCAACACATTTGCATTTATGGCCACTTGTCACACATTTTTGCACTTAACCTAACTTTCTTTCTTATAGCTAAACCAAGATAAAGATCTTGTACATCAGCAGAATGAAATGTGAACATTGAAACTATGAAAGTAACAGGAAAAAATACTGTTGATGTTCTAAAATATTTTACTTCATTTCATTTTTGCAGGAGCACTGTAATCCCCTGAGCAACTGACGGGTAAGTGCAATTATAGCCTGATACAAATATAGCTACAGCAGGTGAGTAAGCAGCTCTGGTGATGAGTTGTACACTGTAACACGTACAGAAGTTTTGCAAAATACATATAGGGAAAATAGATCTGACTTTCGCACACTCTATGGTTTCTCAATTTTGATACAGATTTAGACTTCATCATTGCTTTTTCACAATGCCATACATGAGAAAGATTAAAAGTCACAGTGGTAAGACCTCTGTAAAACATACACTGTCAAGTGAATTAGTATTATGTGCACAGTGAAGTGATAACTTATGTGGCACAGCAGGTCTACAGAATATTGATATAATCCTTGTCAGCTTTTGCATGAAAAAAACTTAATTTTTCCATACCTATTTCATATAAAAATGTTACCCTGGCATACATAAAAGTATAAAAATTAGCCTTTCTTTCAATGCCAATAAATCTTAGCTCAATACCAATGAAATTACCAAATCCACGTTTCTCAGGAGGCAGCTTCCTTGGTACCAGTTCTGTTTCACTCCCCACCCCGAACCAGGAGAAGAGATGCCCCTGTCATCCTACTGACCATCTACCGAGCTGAGCTCCCCAGTTTAGCAATGCCATTTGAAGCCTAGAACTCAATTCAGACTCAATGCAGGGCAGGGACAAGAAGGCCACAAACAGCTCAGACACTGTTTCCTGGCACACAGAAAGAATAAGCGCAATGCCCTTGCATTCCTGTGATCCTTTATGTAGTCACACACAGTTAGAATTGGCTGAAATGCAATTTAAAAAGTTAAATTTATTTTGAGAAATTTAGAAGTGAAAGGAAACCCTGCTCCCATCAGGAACCTAACAGCCAGGAAAGTGTTCTGCTGAGCTTCGTGAGAGACAGGGATATTGCTTTTCCTCACACAGGAACCGGACATGTTGACAGGTAGCAAAAGGATTCTACATGTGCATGGTGTTACGCAGATGTCTTCAGCTCTGCCTTGTGAACTACAGACCACATTCTAAAAAGTGTATTGCTGCAGTAGGGCTGCTGCTCTTGTTTTAGAATCTCAGCACAAATTTTTCACTTTTAATTTAAAAGATAATACAGGGTTATGTGTTTATATACCACAAGAGAACTCCTGGATGTACCTTTGAAATGGTTCTCAAATACTAAGTTGTGTCTTAATTCTTAATTACAACAACTCACAAATTGTTATAATGCTGTTTATCATTCAAGCTATCTCAGTCTCTTTTACTGCTTCTCTGGATTAATATGAAGTCACATGAGTCATCTTTTGTCAGTAATCCCTCACAGGTCTTTATATTTGTCATATTTATTATGATATTTCATGTCTATAAGGTACTAATATTCTAAGGAGTAGCTGCATTGCTCAATGGAACAAGCAAAAGTAATAAGGAATTTAAGCCCAAAATTTGTAAACCTGCAACATGCAAAAAGCTCATACCATATCTCATTAAAATATAGCAATAATACCTAAGAATAACAAATAGTTGTTTCAGTTCTACAGAAAGAATGTTGGTAACTTTTTAGATCTCACAGATACAATCTCACTTCTAATTAAAATTTGTGTGGTTATTCATTTATAGACTATCTCATTAATTGTCAAAATACTTGTTCATTAGGAATCCAGGACTAAATTCCATTCAGTCTCAGTTCTGGGTGACTGTGGGTACTGCAGATTTCAATTTATTCTCTATAAAATAGAAAAATACTTCTTTTTTGAGGCAGCTAAATGTAAAATTCAGTCTATAAAAGTAATTCAATATAACAAAATGTTCACATTTTCATCTTAACTCTAGAAACAGCATTTTCTGCTGAAAATCAGCTTTTGCTTCAGTGGCAACCATCCTCAGATTCTCACTGACTTGTTCTGCTGGAACAGAGCGAGGGGGTCAGGGTGTGTAGGGGAAGGGGAGGGAAGGGCCGAGTGGAGGTAGAGGGGGAATAGAGGGGGTTTGGGTTTGGTAGCAGGGTAAGGGACAGGGGCGGAAGAAGGGGTAGGGGAGTCAGGTCATGTGGGTGATACCTTTAGTTTTAACTTTCATATTTTTTAGATTTTGTACTACGTTAGTGTGTAACTCTGGGCTTCATGTATAATGCTAACAGCTCTTCTCGTAGCCTGGCTAGACAAAACACACCGTTTTCCAGCCCGAAGAACCAAGGACATTTGCAGCTTCAGACCCCAAGAATGTAAAGAGCCATGAATTGAGAGGGGACAGTCTGAAAGGATGGGACTACGTGGACTGAAGCTGTGGTTGGACAGTTGGCCTGAATATGTAAATGGACCAAAACTTATAAAAAGGGTGAGAATGCATGACCCGGGGTCCATCTTGGGTGTAGTCTTGGCCAGACTTTTGTACTCCCAGGGTGTGTCCTGTAAAGGCCTTTCAATAAATATCTACTTTATTCTTTAACTCTGTCCAGCCTCTGTTCCAGGTAGCCTTCCTTTAGGCATCATGGGGAGAGGAGGAGGGTTCTGCTTTAAATTAAAAACACATTGGGAGAAATAAATCTGTGTAGGAATGTCTCATTTCCTCTCCTGGATGTGCTTTTGTGTGATCAGCTCTGATTCCACTGCTCCCAGGGGATTTTCATCTTGTGGAGATATAAAGAGCTTCCAGGGGCTGAACACATCAGAAAATAATGGGGAAACTACCTGGATCAGGCAATGAAGCCTCTTTGGGGCATCCCAAAGGTCTGGCAGCACCCAGCATTCCTGGCTGGAATTTGAGGGGTCCCAGCACAGCCCCTCCATCCCCTCCATAATGTCCCTGGGAAGCTGACACTGCCCAGCATCCCTGAACAGGGTTTGGGGGGCCCAGCACAGGCCCCCCAGCACATCCCACTGCTTCCTCAAGTCCCCTTTAACCAGGATCATTTTTTGGGGTGGGGGCACCCAAACCCAGCAGAATTGGCTTTAAACACTTTGGGGAAATCTTCCCTTTCCCCTCCTCACTGAATTCCTACTGCCAAAACCCAGCCTGAGGCCCAGCTCCCCTTCCTCTGTCTCAGTCTCTCTAAGGAACTGGACTTGAATGTTCCAATCCAGCAGCAATGCTGTTCTCCTTACTGTATATCTTAATTACAGTAATTGCTTAAGAAATAATTAAAAGGAAGTACAAGAATGAAGATACAATAAAGAAGATTTGCCAGCTCGAACCAAGGGATACAATTTGCTTCAAGTAACGAATTAAAATGTACCAATTAAAACCACAATGATACCACATATTCCTTGTCCTGGGGTGACCATATGATACTGTATACCCATCGCCGTGTGGGTGGTCGATGGAGAAACTGCTGCTCATCCCAGGGGGTACCTTTAGCTAGGGAACCCACGGCGGTGCTTCTTGGCACCTCGCGAGACAGCTCTCTCACCCGTGCAGTAAAATACACGCAGCCACTCTCACACTGAGCCGGCCAGCTCAGGCAATACTAGAGATGAATGAGAAAGAGGTGGCCCCCGTATGAAGCACCGAGTGTTTATTTGACCCCGATGAGTCCAAGACAAGAAGGGGGGCACTTCTGTTCTAGACACAGGTATCAAGGGTACAGGAGGGAGGCAGGGCATACAGGAACAACCAATGGGAATACAGAGGGGGCCGGGTTACATCCTATTAAGGGATACCAGGGCGCGTCTGGCTGCTGGCCAGTCAGACAGACCCGAGCTCCCTAGGGTCACATGATCAATGGACGAGGCTTGTCCCACTGAGACTAGAGGTGCATCTTAGCCTTTGAAGCCTGTCCACCAGCGGGCTCTGTCTATATCCAGGCTTTTAGGCTCAGCAGCCTCAACAGCTGCTGGTTCAGGCGATGCAGCATATACCCTCTCGTCTGCTTTATGCCCAGACATGGGTCCTGCAGCCTTAAGCTAGGCCCAGGGGAAGGGGGGGAAGCTAGGGGAATTCTTTCAGCGGTTTGTGTTCAAACGCACATCCTCCTCTGTGTTTTCTCAGCAGAGAGAGGGAGAGTTAAATTCTTTGCTTTTAGCTAGCTTCTCTTTGTTAGCTGAGGCAAGAAGTTTCCCAGGACAGTGGCTTCTTCTTCTGGAACTGTTCAGTTTAGCTCTGGTCTGAAACATGAGACCTTCGCTGGAAGCCCTGGCAGGGGGAGGCTGCAGGGACACCGCATTCCGGCTCCAGACCTCGTAGGGAGGCTGAGTAGGACTCTCAAATCCACCATCTTTCTCCACAGTGAGAAGGCTTATTATCTACCATTATTCTTTTTTTTCTTCCCCATGCCTGCGCGCACTCTGCTTGTTAAATAAACAGATTTTCCACTTTCCTCTAAGAAATTCCTTTTGTTTGGTGGGGGGAGGGCATGCTGAAACCTGCCTTCTTCAGAGGAGACGCCCCTTTTAGGATGTTTCCACCTAATTTGTCTCAAACTGAGACAATCTTTTTAAATCAAGTTATAGATAAATATTGCAGAATATAAAAGAATCTTTTTAACCCCAAAAACTCTTTTAAGAGATATACAGGACAGGGCTGCACTGCACCCCCAAACCAAGGAGAATTGGGAGAAAAGACAAACCAAGACTGAGATTCCTCAGAGATTGTGCAGCTTTAGCCAGCCAAAATAATCCTTGGTCTGAACACACACCTGTGAATCCCAGGAACCTCTGACATCATCAATATCCTCGTGGTCCTTTTTATAAGAAGCAGATTTCCATAGAGATTTAATAAAATACGGAAAATCAAACTGAAATGTTCCCCCAATGCAGCAGGTTGCAGCATCCAAAAGAAAATGAACAGAAAGATTATGGACTGGGATCATCACCAATCCCAAATCCCTCACGTGGAATACCACTCTGCTTTATTTTATAAATCACCACTTCTCTTAGTGGACAAACCCTTCAATTTTACTTCAAATTCACCAAGTTCCAAACTGCAGCCACCAAGATTTGACTGCACCACATCCATGTTGGGGTCCAAGAAAAGGGTATTGTCCTCTGGTAATGTTCCTCAGGAACCACACTGACCTAAACTGTGACTACTGCCCAAAGACAGATCTCTTCCCAACACCTCTGGATGTGCTTGGTGTGTCCCAACGGTTTCCACGCTGACACACCACGGCTTCCTCTGCCTGCTGCCTTGGGAAGAAGTATCCCTAAGGTGCCACCAAGAAAGGAGCCTCTTATGGACACACAGTCTTGGGATTCAGGGGAAAAAAATGAGTTTTTAGTCTTTAGCATCTCCCACTCTGTCAGCACTGAGAGCAAACATGGCTTCAGCCTTGGGAAGACATGGAGAGTCAGATTTTACAGATCCTGTCTCACCTTGGCCTTTCTGCAGGTACAGTCTGACAGGGAAAGGAAAGAAAATCAGCCAGGATGGACAAAGAATGTAATGAATATGCATGAGATTTAACCATAAATTGTGCTGTGTAAAAGTGCTGGGTGTGGGTGTTAGGAGGAGCTATCCCCCACGTACCTGGTGCCCAAATAAAGCAAATACCCACCTCACTGAATCAGTCTCTGAGGTGACTCTTGGCTCAGCGTTGGAGCGAATAACTGTCTTCTGCTGCCTTCTGCTGTGAGTCGAGCTCTGCTCATAAGAGCAGCTGTTGCACTGGGACCTTATTAACACCCTACCTCACCAAACGACCCCTCACCATCTGCTGGGGTGGCTCAGGGGAAACCCTGGGATCCCCAAGCCCCTTTCCCCTCCCGGGGAGTCTCTCTCTCTCTCTGCTCTGTTCGGGAGCCAGGCTGTTGCTGCCCAGCCCCCCCACCGTTCTTCTGTCACTGCTCCGAGTTTTTCGCTACATGGTAGACACGCAACCCATGACTGCCGGGATGATTCCAGCTACAGCTGCCGAGTTTCTGATACATCTCGTCTACCACCCCGGGATTTTGCTTATCCCTGCCATTCCAGCTTGCTGCTTCCAAAGGTTCTGCTGGGGCACCGGGAACATCCGCCCCTGTGGGTTTGTGAAGCCAGCCTCTCTCCCCTCCCTTCCGGCCTCAGTCGGGCCGCCATTACCACGTGCTCTCCGAGCCCGCACCGGAGCGCCCCCTGCAGCTGCGGGGAAATCATTGCACCTGCCGTGCCCACTGAGAGCCACCAGCGCCCCTCCTGGCTGTGACCATCACTACACCAAAGGGGAAATTTTTGAAGGGGGTTATCTTGGAGCACTTACTGGTAAACTAATTTATCTCTCAAAGTCATGTTGTCATGTCTGTGAAGCAGGTGCACGAATCACTAATTTTTTGTATTGAAGGTTCATGCCCATATTCTTGAAATAACATCACAACAACTCTAAGGCCAGAACTGTTAGGTCGGACTGAATTTTTTTTTGGTTTTTCCTCTATGCATGGCAGAAATTCCAATCTTCTGTACTATTACAGCCTCCGAAGGGGTCGTTTGTACAAATGTGGGTTCCTGCAAGCAGCAGAATGTTCCTGCATGACTCCACCTTTGGCAGACACCTACTGATATTTGAGAGTTTATTCCAGGTGTAATATTTGTAAAGCAGAGTAAATAATTTGCATGGCTAGTGCATGCCAGGCACATGCTTAAATAAGCTACACTAATGCTGCTTATAGCAAAAGCAGAATTGATCCACCTTGGCATAACAGTGAGTGGTTAGGAGAATGATGCAGGATGTAACTTAGTTATTTGATTTGTCTTGTCCACGTCAGGCAGGAGAACTGAATTTTAACCCTTTGTCTTTCGTTTTCAAGTTGAATGCCCTTAGTGCTGGGCCATTTTTGTTTGGATCTCTGGATCCCTCTCTGCCTCTTACTCTTCTTCATTTTTCCTGCCTTAATTAATTTTTGAGTAACAAAACCTTGGTAATCCTACATTTTGCCTGATGCAGGAAGGAGGAAAGTAACTTGGAGATTTTGGAAGACGGAAGACAATTTCTTGCCCTTTGATATCATGATAAAGCATAGAGGAAAAAAAAACAACCTGTCAGGAAAATTCAGTTCTACTAATTTAAACAATTACATTGCTCAACCAACAAATAGTAACAGGCCAGATTTATACACAGTGTTAAACTTTTGAAGCCATTTTAAATGAGCACTTGGAAATATAATCATATAATTTTACTATAATGAAGAACTAGATGGATTTGAGAGATCAGGAAGATAAGAATATGAATCACTATATATTATATGTTGCAGTAGAAGTATGTTTTTAATTTCGCTCACAGCCTTACTCTCCTCCATCCAAAGGTGCTTTCATTTGGTGAGAGTGGAACATACTGAAATTCCAAAAGTCAGGCCTGAAAAGTCATTCAGTCCTTTTACAGACTAATGGGATTTGTTTATGTATTCAGCACCCTGATCCTGTGGTCTGGAGTACAGACCAATAGAACCAGGCTGTTTTCACTCAACCAAATAAATGGTCAAGGTTCTGCTGATGTAGCAGGAGGACAATCAGATCCAAAAATTGAGTTTGTTATTTTTTCTGCATAAATGTGGAAAATCGATTTGGTTTTTTTGTCTATTGAAAGAGGCAGGGATGAAACAATTCCTTAGAAGGGCAATAATGTTTGCTCACGTGAGACCCTATGATTTTTTTGCTTGTTTGTTTGGTTTTTTAAAGCTATTTTACACTTTTTAAAAGTTCTTTGTCGGGTTTCAGTATGGAAATCTTGCAAAAATTATTAGAACATTTCAACTCAGTATAAATATGTAGAACTGCTACCGTAAAAAAGAAAAGTTTGGTCTGTGCTTGTGTGAGTGAAGGGAAAAACCGTAATGCTTACTCCTCTCCTTTGTATTTGACCATGGATGTTATTATTTGATGAAATCTTTGCTTAAACTTGAAGTTTTAATTTTCTCTTAACCCCTTATTTTACTTGCAGTAAAATGTGTTTTAGCTTGACTTTATAAAACTGAGTAGCATACTCCTGCTATAGAAGTAAGCAAGCATCAAGGTTGCAAATACTGATTTTGTTAGCAAGTGGAGCACTTAATGTTTCTTTGAGCTTCTCTCTATACTTCTATTTCAATATGATGAAACCAGAATATAGGCTTCAACGTCTCCATTTGTGGAGACACTTTTTATTCACTTATGGTTAATTTACCTGAAGACCAAGTTTGCGATATTTATCCTATTTTGTGTGACCTCTGTAGAAGCGGCTGCTTCTGGTTGACCTTAGCAAGCATCTTTTTCCCATGAGAAAGTGCATACCAAAGATTATCTACAGCCATAAATACCTCTGTTAAAATGTTTCAATTAAGCAGCCCAGAACACTGGGCTGCTAAGGCTGTGTGGGATGTGTGAGAGTGTCCAGGATAAAAGAGCAAGAAACATCTGCTCTGCTATTTATTTGCATGATTGGACTGATGTTTTAAATAAGTTCCAATTAGAGAACACTTGTCTTTTCTTTATGCTTGTGACCCAGAAGGCTGTTTTAGGCTTAGACTTTTTTCTTTTTTTTTCTTTTTTCTTTTCTTTTTCCTTTTTCCTTTTTTCTTTTTTCTTTTTTCTTTTTTTTTTTCTTTTTTCTTTTTTCTTTTTTCCTTTTTTCTTTTTTCTTTTTCCGTTTTCCTTTTTCCTTTTTTTTCTTTTCTCTTTTTTTTTTGGCATGAGAGGGAAAGGGAAATGAGGAAAAGATAGATTTCAGCAAAAAGTTTCAGTTGAGAGAAAATAGATGTTGTCCTAAAATGCTTCGGACTACCTCCATTCCAGAATCTTAGGTCATCTTTGTTATGTTTATTATTGCATTACAGTGTTTTCAGAGAAGAATCGTTATATTCCAGAAGGTGCAAAGGTGCAGAATGGAAATTTAACTCTTAAGTGTCCTCTCTGTTGGAGAAGACTCTCACTAAGATGCACAAAAAATGAAAAAATCTGGATTTTTTTCAGGCATGTATGTTTTATAGCAGATGTAAAATCATATATCTATTCTAAGAATATTTATAAATGCCATTTAGTACTAAATTTCTGGATGATGTTACTAAAAGGGTGTCAGGATCCAGTGTTAGGATCCGTTCATTGTTAAGGTTCCTTAGAAATTCCTCTGCCCCAATTAAGGTGCAAACGAGACCATATGCCAGTGACAATAATATGGGTTTTATTATATAGCAAATATAAGAGAAAGAGAAAAGGAGAGAGAGAAAGAAATGGAAAATAGGCGGGGGGGGGGGGATGAGGCGTGACAGGGACAGAATAAAAAGAATATCACCACTTCGTGGGTCCCACTGATGCTTCGACGATCTTCTTTAGCAGGTCTTCTTGGTGATGTCAGTCTCCCCACGGTCTTCTTCAGCAGGTGTCAGTCCTCACGATGGTCTTCTTCTGGTGGTATTAGTCCCCCCGAGAAACACAGGATCCCACCGGGTATATATGCTCAGGCTAGGCAGGCATGTCCAGGCATATCCCCCTGGAGCTGGGGAGGGGGGCAGTCTCTTGCAGCAGATTCAGAATCACGTGCAGTCCACAGCTGGGCCAGTTTTGTGTATTCGGAGGATGGATGTTGATTACCTCTCACCAGAGGCTAAGCCGTGCACCCAAAACCTCCTCCTCCCCCCTCGGTTGGGGGGAGGCTGTGTAAACCTGGCTTCTGTGAGCTGTGCTGTCCCCCACCCCAAACTCGGCTGGGATGGCAGCTCACAGAAGCTTTGGCCTATTGCGGATGCATACCTTCTCCTTGGCCTGAGGTGATGGAACAATGGATTCCCTTTAATCCAATCAGCATTTTACTTTACAGTCCAAAGTTCTCCGGGGAGATATCTGTGGCTGTAGTCTCTTTAAAACTTTATATCAATGTTTGAGACATAAACTATTTTCAGTCTCTGACAAAGGGCTTGCATATAATGACAGGGTTACTGTCTATTTTATGATTGAAGGGAATAGTTCTTTATAATCCTTCCCTTGCTGACATCAGTAACTTCCATCTTTTCCTGGTTGTACTGGTAGCTATACATTAGCTATGAATAAAAGGGAATAGGTTTTGGGGATATATTGCAAATAACCAGGCTGATACTTCTGGTTCCATTTTTCATTGTCCAAGAACAACTCAGGTTATTTTTGGACTTTTCATAAACCTCTGACTAAGTTAATATTAATCTTTTATTGACCCAGTAAATTTTAGACTACTAACCCTGACTAATGAATGTAAAGGGGAAGGTCACAGAGCTTAGGTGGTTCCTGTGTCAGCAAGTTCTCAGTAGTAGAGAGATTTATGTTCTCAAGTTTGTGACTTCAGCTACCAGATTTTGCTCCCTCCAAAAAAGGGTGAGAGTGTTGTTTCCCTAAATGGTGAAATAGTTCTTCCTGCTATTTGTGGCTATTTTGTATTACTGGGGTTTATTACAGAAAGTTTGATTAAATTGCATGTATCCAGTCTTGGGGGAAACAGAATATTCTTTAGTCAATAGCATGTAGGCTTTTGTCAAACTGAGATGGTCTTAAAGGACTGGAAAATTAAAATACAGTAATTCCTGCTAGTTCCAGTTCCATTTTTAGACTCAACGAACCAAATGTTAAACCTCCACCAGTAGGGAGGAAAATTTAATTTGACTTCCTCCTGTTTTGAAAGAAGATAATTTAAAATTTTCACCAGAATCAGAGCAGGCTGTAAAACAAGAAGAGCGTAATGAAAAAGACCAATCTTATCCTCTTAGTATTACTATTTGTAATTGGACTTGAATGAAATGTGTCAAATCTGTGTTCCTGGGTATCACATCAGTAATAGGTACTTCAGCTGCTGTACTTCTCTACTAAAGCTAAAAATATTATCCAAATAATCTTGACTCCATGGACACAATTCACCCTGTGATACTAACATGGGGAAAAGGAGCAGAAGGTGCACCTGTAAATTACTTTAATTGTCTATCTAAATCACTGTCCTGGGGGGGTTTTCCTCCATAAATTTGCCCTAAACCAGGACAATCACCGGTCACTGATTAGGAGAAGGTTTAAACAGGTCAGTTGCCCATATTTTTCAGAATTTTTGATTATGTTTTTCTTGGGATTCTTTTAATCTTTCCCCATTAGTTCAGCCTCTGCTCTCAATCTTTTCTTCACATTTGAAGTAACCTTGATAGCCTGGAAATGTGTTGTTTTAATTTATCACATCAGTATTCTCTTCAAAGGGTTGTTTGCCTCAAGTTTCATTTATGCTGATTTTCTGCTAGTTTATTTTCAGATGTCAGCAGGTATTTTGTACACACTCCTATAGCAAGTATGCAATCCTATAGCTTCCTTTTCTTTCTGTTTGGTATGCTTGGAAAAGGGAATGACTGAACATCCCAGACAGGATTTTCTCTCCACAATATGTTTCACTTGAAGGGCATAGATTTGTATCTCTAAAGTCATCTGCCTAAAATCCTGGCACTGAAGAAACTAGTGGTTTGCCAAAAAGATGGTCAGCAGAAATGTTGCAGAGCTGCTGTGTGCATATTAATGGAATGGCAGACAGTGAAGCCGGGGACATTTCTGGGGTTTAGTACAATGTTGCTGCATTGGAGTCAATTTTCTCAGTTTTTCACCAGTGGCATTTCAATCTATACGTATGTTACCCAGAGTCTTTCTAGCATTTGATGCTGTTTCCTTACTGTATTTTCATACCGTCCTTTGGATTAAAGGATAATACAGTCTTTACATTTTTAAAATCCCTGTTAGGAAACACTATCCCAGAGTAGTCATTGCTCCCCTTTTCTTTTGCCTAATTTGTAATTTTCATAGACTCATTGCAAATTTCTGCTAATGTAAGTAAGAATACCGACATTTCTTATACCACTTAACAGGGTTGATGTGCTCAGCTGCTTTCCTCTTTCCTTCTGCTTAATCTGCTTATCTGACCTAATGGCCTCTTTTTGTGACCTGTGTTTTGCTGTGGTTTGGTAAAAACTGGCATACACTGCGAATTCACAACTTGTGTGTTGGGATTTAAAGGGATGGATTCCTTTCTGAGACTGCCGTGCACTTGACTTTCACATTCACAAAGACTTCATCTTCCACAGGTCATTTCAGTGTTTAATACTCTTTCTTGGAATGTAGGCAATATACCAGCAAGCACCAAATTCCCTGCAAGCCCTATCTTCCCAAAGGACCATGAAAAAAAATTTCTTTTTCTCCTTTAACAAATCTGCCAGTATTTGGATGGAGCATTTAGTACCTTAAGTGAACCTATTAGAAGGGATCTCATCCCAGGCAATATCTCAGCCTTTCCTGAAATACTTGCTCCTTTGGATCCTAGTGGATTCAGAGTAGATTTAAGATTTTTTCACTGAAGCCATTCAACGACGCCTCCTTTCTTATAAAACGTGATGTGCATCACAAGGATGGATCCCAACTAAAGGTTATACACATATAAAGGTTAGTTATAAGAATGGTAGCTCCCTCCTGCAGTTACATTTGTAAATGAGTTGATTTTCCAAAGCTAAATATTCCAGGCCTTTGAACACAAAAAGGAAATCTTTGTCATTTGCAAGAATTACCCCTTGGAGGATTTGTGTTAATTTTGATTTCTACGGTGTTAGCCCTGTTGCTGGTTTCACTGCTGCTTACTCTCTTCTTTTGCTCTCATTCTCCCCTCTCTGCTTTGGGTGCCCTAGTTAATCTGCCAGTGTGACTCATTTGGTATCATCTAATAGTGCAAATTCTTCATAGTTTCAGGTACTTACAAATACCAGTTTCCAATGAGCATAACCATTCAAGGGGCAAAAAATTGTAGGGCTGGGCAACTTGAGATGCTGAAAGTGGTTGTGGTCATGCCATATTAAAGTGAGAGAGCAGATCAGTTTATATAGGACTTTCAGCTGGGTACTGCTGAGAATAGCAGCATGTCAGCATTGACACAGTGATCTTTCTAGCTGTAATACAGAAAAAGGGACACTTTAAATGTTTAAGCTGTTTGCAATGAGAAAACAGCAAGGAATGGACCACAAAATATTTGACCTGGATAAATCACACATTTCTAGTGATGATTTTGCAGTTCTTCTTTCTTGTCTATGCCTTTACTTTTCACAGAAAATAGTGGGGGTTTTAATTATTATTTTTCTTTTTTTTTTTGGTCTGCCTCCCTCTTTCCATCCGCAATTAACAATTTTGCATTTCTTTCCTGGCTTCTCTTTCTTTACTTACAGAAAGCTCTATGAGGTCATTCAACCTTGTCATAAACATTCTCATACTGTGGGAATAAGTATAAGGTACTTCTAAAAGGATAGAACAAACCCACGAAAATAGAGGTTTGTACAGTCTGCTGTGAGATCATAGGGATCACAAGTCATCTTTGATCTATGGTATGCTGTATTGATTTAACTTTTAGTCCACTAATTGCTATTATAACAGTTTGGCCTTTAGTACATAGTCTTTGAGGTCAAGTCTAATATTTCAGCTAATTTTTTTAATTTATAGTGAAGGCTTCTTTTCCTAAAAAATATTCCAGAGCAAGAGCGTCCACGGTTGAGTTATGATGTCATAATCAGAAGAGTCATTAATTCTGGTACATTTTGTGCTGGTAATGCATCTAGAAATAAAAGGTTTTAGATTTTTTAAAATTTTAAATGTAATAATTAATTTAAATATTTCAGAGTTGAGGTTTTTTCCTCACACAAAATACTTCTCTCTGAAATGTTACTCAGGGTTTAAACATAGAAGCCCACCCTGTACAACATGTTGCTGATACTGTGCAGTAACTGCAGTTTAGCATCCAGTGATGATACTGTGCGTTTCCTTCTGCAGGGGTGGAAACTCAGACTGTGTATGCAGACAAATGCAACAAAGGTTAGGATGGCTTAGCTCAAGTCCTAAAGTTAATGTGCATTTTGAAACCTCCCAAGAAGATAGATTCGACCTCTTTCATTGCTGTACGCTGGAGCCCAAAGAGAATTTCTGTGTACTTTTTGTCATTTACACCTGCTATTTATCGCTGTCATTGCTTAGCTCCTGAATGTGAGACTCCGCTGTAATTGATGAAAGTTGTCTAGTTAGGAGTGGCTCAAAGTCATGGTCCAGGTCTAGCAGGAGAGCGACTTAGATGGGAAGATTTTTGTAGTCTTAGTCATCTCTACTGCTGGTGATTTCTTTTTGAAACCGGTGGGAAGTGGGAGGTTTTCTGAAGATAGTCCAGAAGCTGGCAATATGGACAGCTTAGAACTGAACACTTGCTTCAGTGTTGCCGAGGTAATAATAGAAAGGGCTTAAAAAATTAAAAAGGGCAAACAAAGCAGTTGAAAGTAAAAGAAAATTTGCCATTACTCCATTCTTCAAATATATCATTCTTTGAGTAATCATTTTCATGCAGTTTCACGGCCTGAGTTGGTATCCCTGAAAAGGAATCTGACACAGAGTAAGCTTTTTAATAGAGTAGATGTGATAAACACAGGCCAAGGCACGTTTTTTACATGAAATACAAGTCATGCTTGAGCTACCCTTTGCTTAAGGTACTTAGCTTCATGCTTGCTCAGAATTTTACTGTCATGATTGTCATTTAAATTTTTCAAGGAAAGCTCTGAATAACTCTGATTATACAAAAATAGCAATTTATAACCTGTATTTGTGTGAAGTAGGTTAAGCCTTTTGCTGTCAACAGTGTTGCTTAACCTTTTATGTTCTATCCCTCTTCCATATTGTACTTAAGAGTTATTAATCTACTTAAAAATTGGCATGTGGAATAGAATATTTCTACTTTTTGAAAGTTAATGTAATTTGGTCTACTTGTAGCAAATAATTGAATAATTTTAAGTCCCCAGCTAGCATATTTTACGCATATTCTAACTTTAGAAACTAGTAACAAAAGCACTCTAAAATGCTTTTTTAAGCACACAAAATGCTTGCCTCTTTTGCAGTTGACAACTGTATAATGAACAACATGTCTGCAGTATTTTAATGTACACCAGGTTTAGCAAAGGAATTCAAAAGAACTAAAAAGTAGTCCCTTCAATTTGAAAATAGTTTTAAATTGGTTTTTGAGAATACGAAAACATGCACTTACATTTTGCGTTGTATGCAGATGTAATTGTCATGAAAACAAACATAACAACATTCAGATCGAAGTTTTCCACAATAGTTCTTGGCACAGTTTTCTACTTATATGACTTTGAAAACACTCTAAGGTACTTCTAAGATACTGTAGGAAGCAGAAAAGGAGAAGAGGATGTGCCCTAATTCTGACTATCTTTGGTTTTCATTTTTTGTTTCTTCCCCTTGTTCTTTTTCATGCCACCTTTCAAGATACGCTGTGTGATTTAGAGTTATGTTTGCAGTTCACTAAACTATATTTTTAATCTCTAATTCCTGTAAATTAAAAAACCAAACCTGTAAATAGGCATCTGTTTATTATTTGCTAGCAACATGTAAAAATCTGTCTGCTGCAATAAAATTTGATTTGCATTTTTATCACCATTCAAATTAAAAGGGAGCAGTTCCTGTGTTCACTGCTTTTGTACTGGAGTCAGTTCAGCAACATGGGCTAACGGTGCAAAAATATTCTGCTGGAAGAAAGGATCTGCATATAAATTGACCAAGTCACATGGTTCAAGTGTCTTGTAAGGATTACAAATGTCTCTACCACTCTGGCAGTCTCTCTTCACAGTAAGAGTTGATGAGGTATTTGGCTAGCATTTATTTGACAGAAATGAGCAGCAAAATGTACATTATCCCCACTTTTATTTATCATTGTCTGAGCAAATTTATTTTTGCTGTGTTACTTAAAACATCTTAGTAGAGCCAAAGACTAAAAATGCAACTTCGTTCTGGTTCATCAAAACCAAATCTATCTGTGGACAGAATTGCCCTGTGTGATGCTGTGCACTCAGCTGAATAGAGTCACTGGATTCAGTGAGCTGTCTGGAGAACTGCATTTTCAGTGGGCTTTACTTGTATGACTGTAAGGTGGGGAGATATGTGGGGCCTTGAAGGTTGACAGTACAATGGACACAGTGACCCACAGTGTAACTCTTCGAAAACCAGTGCCACACAGCGTCGTGATGTATTACTCGCAGAGTTTCTGTGGTAGAAATGTTTCCTGTCCCTGTGAAGAACAAAACTTCCATTTTCCTGCGCAGAGCAGGTCCATATGTTACAATGGTACCTTGAATTAATTAAGTGCTATTTGCACAATGGTGGGTGAGCTTGGATTATTAAGCTTCTCGTGCTTGATCTGTTTCTTGTTTCAGTAAACAGCAAAGCTTCCAATGACTCCAAAGACAACTCCTTGTAGTGCTACCTATTCCACCTCCAGCCCCCTGTGGGTACAGTGACCCCTTTCTTTCGACGCTGAGATGCCGAGGACACCATGGTAGATGCAGCGGAGATGGAAGGAAGTACGGAGTACAGCGGTGAGTTTGGCGTGGCTTATGTGCGGCAAAGGGACGGTGCAGCCCAGCACTGGTTTTTATGTCTAGAGCCTTTTTCTATGGCAGCAGTTGCTGGACTTTGGCAATGGAGCTGGGCAATAGAAAAATGTGACAGTACGTCTGTCTGAGAGGGTTTTCACCCTCTGCTGGGCACGGTTGCAAGGCTGCTTGGAGAAGAGGTACTTTAAGAATGCCTTGTGTTTCGACGCGTGCTTTTGCCTAGGCACTAGGTGCTTGGAGCCTGCAAGCCTGAAGGTGGAGGAAAGTGCTTCTCTCCACGTTTCGGGATGCAGGCCAGCACGTGCGCATTACTTTTTGAAGTAGCAAGAGCATTGTCGGCTGACTCTGCGAATGAGCTTTTGCTAGACTCCTGCAGTTCAGTAAACTGCGCAAACAAGCCCGCTTCTCGGCGGCATCGCTCTTCGCCCTATGTGACTTGGGCAGAACTTAAACCTAGTGGTGGCATTTCGCTTTGCCGCTTTTCAGCGTCTATACTGCAAGCATCCGCATGGTTTTCCCTCGGCTCGAGGTACAGCGGTATTCTTTGTACTTCACAGCGTCCAAACTGTGCATCTAGCTGTCTCTCAGCGAAATGTGCTGGGAGAGAAGCACTTGCTGCATTAGTCTTAAAATGTCCAAGACTTTCAACATGGCACTATTTGTGGGCGACGGGAAGGGCTGATGACGCACATGTGTTTTTCCGGGCTCATTTTCCTGTGCCAGACTGCTATCCAGATCTTCGGACTTCGCGAGGCTGTAATGGGCCGGGTGCTAATATGTGCTGAGAAGGGCAACGCACACAAAAGCACCGCGGATGTGAAGGCACATTGCAGACTCTAAAGGAAAGAGGTCTGCCACGGGAATGCGGTACAAATACAAGTTTCCACAAGTTGCAGGAGTAAGCTTCGGACAGGCTTGTTGTCCTGGCACAGTTTTCTGTGTGAGAAAGACGTAGGCGAAAAGCTTTCCCCTTTAGATTCAGAAGACAGGAGAGGAAGAACATGGTGGTAGGTAGCGCTGAGAAGGAAAGTGCAAGGCCCCTGTGGGTTTTCGCAGAAGAAGTGCACTGGAGCACTTCGCCACCAGCACAGCATTCCACGAGAGAAGTGCACTACTATTATCATGAGCGAGAATGAAAGCGGCTCATTTTACAGCAGGCGAAGAACGAAGGAAGTTGGTGCACAGCGTTTGTGCTCGCAGCCAGCAGGTTGCAGAAGCAGTTTGCCTGAGAGTTCCACTGCCAGCACACTGTTCTGCGCGAGAAGTGAGGGTGTATTCCTCCCGGCGAGAAATAAAGCGAGTCACGTTACAAGATGCGAAGAAGGAAGGTGGTGACAGCTCCGGGCTTGTGCGTGCAGACACCAGGCTGCAGCAGTGGTGTGCCGGAGAGCTTTGCGGTCGTCACAGAGTTCCGCGCGAAGTGCGCAACTATTCTCCTGAGCGAGAATGAAAGCGGCTCAGTTTACTGGATTCGAAGAACGAAGGCTGTTCGTGCACTGGGCTTGAGCGTGCAGCCAGCAAGCTACAGAAGCAGGGTGCTGGAGAACTTCTCTGCGGCCACAGAGTTCCGCGTGCGAAGTGCACTGCTAATCTCCTGAGCGAGAAGGAATCTGCCTCATGTTACAAGAGGTGGGGAAAGGAAGAAGTTAGTGCACGGTGTTGTATGCATTGCCAGCATAACGCAGGCGCAGAGTGCTGGAGACCTTCTCCGCCGGCACGGTGTTCTCTGGGTGAAGGGAGTGAGAAAGAAAGTGCTTCATGTTACAAGAGGCGAAGAGCGAAGGCGGTGAGAGCTACGGACTTCTGCGTGCAGACAGCAGGCTGCAGAAGTAGTGTGCTGAATAGCTTTGCTGCCGGCGCAGTGTTCTGCGCGAGAAGTGAGGGTGTATTCCTCCCGGCGAGAAATAAAGCGAGTCACGTTACAAGATGTGAAGAAGGAAGGCGGCGACAGATCCTTGCTTGTGCGTGCAGACAGCAGGCTGCAGAAGTCATGCGCTGGAGAGCTTTGCTGCCGTGACAGTGTTCTGCGTGAGAAGTCAGTGTGTATTCCTCTCGGCGAGAAATATAACAAGACGCACTACAAGAGGCGAAGAACGAAGGCGCTGGCAGCTCCATGCTTGGGCGTACAGACTGCAGACTGCAGAAGTCGTCCGCTGGAGAGATTTGCTGCCTTCACAGAGTTCTGCACGAGATGTGCACTACTAATCTCCTGAGCGAGAGTGAATCTGCCTCATGTTACAAGAGGCGAGGAAAGGAAGAAATTAGTGCACGGTGTTGTATGCATTGCCAGCATAACGCAGGCGCAGAGTGCTGGAGAACTTCTCCGCCGGCACGATATTCTCTGCGTGAAGGAAGTGAGAAAGAAAGTGCTTCATGTTACAAGAGGTGAAGAGCAAAGGCGGTGAGAGCTACAGCAGGCTGCAGAAGTCGTGTGCTGAAAAGCTCTGCTGTCGGCACACTGTTCTGCGCGAGAAGTGAGGGTGTATTCCTCTCGGCGAGAAATAAAGCGAGTCATGTTACAAGATGCGAAGAATGAAAGCGGTAACAGCTCCGGGCTTCTGCGTGCAGCCAGCTAGCTGCAGAAGTCGTGTGCTGGAGAGCTTCGCAGCCAGCACTGTGTTCCACGCAAGAAGTGCACTACGTTTCTCCTCAGCGAGAATGAAAGCGGCTTATTTCACTGGAGGCGAGAAACGAAGGCAGTTGTTGCACGGGGTTTTGTGTGCGCAGCCAGCAGGCTGCAGACGCAGTTTAGCTGAGAGCATTTAACCGGCACAGTGTTTTGGGCGAGAAGAGAGTGAAGGTGAAGGCAGCGAAACTCTCCAGCACAC